>PVIJ01002348.1:0-17279 GCA_004024925.1 Scalopus aquaticus
GAGGAGGGAGAGTGAGAGCAGGCCGGCGAGGAGCACACAGCCACCGCCTCCTCGCCTCTCCAAACTCCTGGCCAAGGCGCGCGGTGGCGTCCTCGCGCTCTTGCTCGCGCCCCCGCCCGTTGCCCGCGTAAGCCAGGCATGAATGCTGAGACTTGCGTCTCTTACTGCGACTCGCCGGCTGCTGCCATGGACGCCTACTACAGCCCGGTGTCGCAGAGCCGGGAGGGCTCCTCGCCTTTTAGGGCATACCCCGGCGGCGATAAGTTCGGCACAACTTTCCTGTCGGCCGCGGCGAAAGGACAGGGGTTCGGGGACGCCAAGACCAGGGCCCACTACAGCGCGGGGCAACAGGACCTGGCGGCACCCCTGGAGAGTGCCGCCGGGGCGAGGGGCTCCTTCAACAAGTTCCAGCCCCAGCCCCAGCAGCCGCCGCCAGCCCCGCAACCGCCGCCGACGCAGCAGCAGCCGCAGTCGCAGCCGCAGCCGCCCGCGCAGCCACCGCATCTCTACTTGCAGCGAGGCGCCTGCAAGACGCCCCCGGACGGCAACCTTAAACTCCAGGAAGGCAGCGGCGGTCACAACGCGGCCTTGCAGGTCCCCTGCTACGGTGAGTGCACGTGAGGTTTCCTCGGGGCTGGGGACCTCAGGACCCGTGGCTTCGGCACCCGGGAAACCCATTCGGCTTCTGAGAGGCAGGAGTTGGCGGGCTGGGGAGGCACAGGGGAGAGCAGTGGGTGATGACTCTGGTCAGAAAGTTGGCATCGACTGCTCCTAAGGCATCTGGGGATCTGCCCGTACCCCGGCCAAGAGTGCAGAGTGTTGGGGCTATTAGACTCAACCCGGAGTTGCCTTCTCGCCATCTTCGCGGTTCTCCCAAGCACTTGCTTTGCGCTGCCCGCGCCGCCGGCTTTGAAGCAGTCGCTGCGCACCAGCTCCAGGCGAGTGGCGGGAAGCAGTGGCGGCGCAGCCCCAGGGCCCCGGAGCTGTTCAGGCCTCGCTCCCCGCCGGTTCGGAGGCGCCTCGGGCGGCGCCGCAGGTGGGATCGTCGCAGGTGCGGAACCCGGCTGGGAACCCGGAGCGCAGTCGGCGGAGCGCGCCTGGGATGCCAGGAACTGGGGCACCACGCCGGGCGGGTCCAGTGACTCCTAGGGCTGAAGGAAGACAGGAATCCCAGGAGCCCTGAAAGCGGCTCATGGAGGGGAGACGGGCGGCCAGAGTTTCCGAGCGGTTCTCTCTCCGAGAGCCTTGGAGGAGGCTGACCTGGGAACAATGATTTAGGACGACCCCGGAAGACAGGCAGGAAGCCGCGGAGCTGGAGGCGGCCCCGTGCTGGGGGAAGAGGCAAGGTCCTGGGTTCTGATTTGGGTCCACAGGGAACCGGAGGCCTAAATGACCTCTAAGCCCCCTTGAAGGTGACTGCCGGACTCAGGGCTGAGACCCCAGAGTGCAGCCACCATGGTGACGGAGAGAGCGTGCAAGGGCAGTGGAGGCCAGAGCACCTCAGCAGCCTAGGCCGTCCCTTCCACATAATCAGCCAGAGGAGGCAGGGAGAGAAACTGAGGAGGCAGGGGGAGTTCTTCAAGCCCTGAGGACACACTTCCCCACTAGACCTTGGCCTTGCTGCTGGAGTCTGGGGGGAAAGCGCTGATCCTGGCAAGACAATGGCTTTGTGCTGATCCAGGCTTAATGAGACACCAGGCCGGGTGGGATATGGGGGAGGCCTTGGTAGCTGTAACAACCTTAGGAAAACAGCCCATTGCTTCTCACACTCAAGCTGCCTCTTCCACAGGCTCAGAACTATTGATAGGTGGTTGTTCAAACACTTCAGCATTCACATAACCATGCATTATCTGTCTACACTTGCATTCTGCGCACACACACCTTCTCATGAGCCAACATGGTGTGCACCAGGTACATGCAGAGCCAAACCCAAGGGACAGGACAGGGCTGAGAGCAGATTTAGAAAGACCAGTGGCCTTTCTCCACTTCCTCCACCTCTCCTCTCTACCTTCCTGTTGGAGTGAGGTCACACACTGAGATGGCAGACACACACAGGTGCACTTCCACCATCAGGCAGGCTGCCCACCTGCAGGGCCGGACTCCCCCTCTTTCTGGCCCTCCTGATCTTTGTCATTTGGGGCTATTAGAGGAGAACAAGTCACAGACTGGGGGGACCCATGGAGCTTCACTGTGCCAAGCCAGGGACTCAGGACTCACTGGATTTTCATGTTCTAAAGCAATTCACCAGTGAGGCTTGGGAGGAGGAAAAGATAACAGGCAAGGAGAGAGACCCCAAGTGGCTTCCAACCTCTTGTTCTGACAAGCCTCAGGGCCAGAGGGAGCACCCTCTCTGAGCCCTTCTGGGCTCTCCCTCTACTTGCACGGGCCATGGGGCTGATGGCAAGGCCAGGCCTCTTGACCCGGGACTGCCCCAATGCTTAGTGTGACCTAAGAGCAAGTAATTGCTCTTAAGTCTCCCACCCCCTTTCTTCTCTGCACTCTATGGTGATTACAGTAAGGCCCCGTGAGGCTGTCTCCACACATAGAGTTAAAGCCTCCACCATATTTCTACCACAGCCTCTGTCCTATTGGGAACCTGTGAGCACCAACTCCGAGGAGGACAAGGTAGACCCCTGCCCTTGCTCTGGATACAGTCATCCCTGCAGGGTGGCACAAAAGACAGCCTGGGCTCACCGACAGGACAGGCCCCCACTCCCTGGCTTCCCAATATGAAGGCACCGCTCAAGGCAAAGCCACAAACAACAAATAGCTCTGTTTATTCTTTCCTTCTCACGGCAGCTAAGTTTTCCCAGCCAGGAGATGTCTGACTCCAGTGGAAAAAGGATTAGCCACCTTAGGTTCAAGATGAGGAAACCGAGTCACCAAACGGTGGGGCTTTGTCCTTCAGAGGCAGCTGGAAGGAGGCCCTCCACAGCTGGCACCTAGACTTCTAGCTAGCAGGGAAACTGAGACACACACTGACACCATTCCTCCCATCCTTTGAGAGTGTGTACTCACAATGGGGAAAATAAGATCCATATATTTTTTTAAAGCCTCAGGATGGTCTCTGGAGCTTGGAAAGCTCCGAAGCTGAGACTGCCTAGGCGCTGGTCTGGATTTTAGCTGATCTGGGTCCCAACCTCAGCTAGCTTGGACCTCGAAATCTCCATCCCAGCTCTATTGGTCTGGGGCCAGGCTAGGAAGCCAGATCCTAAACTTGCGTAAGCACACGGAGAGAGAGGCAGCCCCTCTGCAGACCTTAGCCCCAGGAACTGCTTCCCGAGTCCAAGGGACCTCCGAGCCACGGGAGTGTAGTTGTGGGCCTGGGGATGCACCAGGGCCGCGGCGGGAGCGCGCAGGGCGGGGAAGCTCCTCGAGTCTCGCCAGCCCGTTCTGAGTTTCCCCAGAGAAGGTGAGAATTCCTGCCAGGCTGCAGCAGTCCCTGCCCTTTCGGGGCCTTTGTCCCCTGCTCGCCCCCACCTCTCACCCAAGCCAGTACTAAAAGGGCGACCAGTGAACGGGAAGACCCCTCAGCCTCCTCCGGGTGCAGAGATGTCGGCGCCCTTTCGATAGACTTCCACCGGGTTCTCGGTGCCGCGATCCCGACCCTCGAGGCTCCCAATCCTTACTTCGTCTTTCCCAAACCCCTGCTTCCCTGGCCGCTCCCTTGGCCGCGTGGGCCCCCGGAGACACGCCAGCTTGGAGACCTGACATTTCTCCCCGGCAAGAAGAGCCTCCTCTTCACGGCGGGTGGGTGCTCGGGTGCTTGGTCTTCAAACCCGGTGCCGATTCAGCGAACTGCCGCGAGCAGCCGCCAACGCCCAGGGATGCTTCGGGGAGCAGACTGGCTACCTCCTCTTTCGCTTTCGATTCGGTGCACGCAGGTTCTTGTCTCTAGCCTGTTGCTACCTTCCTGAGCACCCGCTTACCCCCAAAGACAGCGTTTTCAGTGCCGAGGTCTCGAGAAACGAGGGCTGGGCCTGAAACCCCTGGGGCACTGCTGTGGGGCTGTACCTGATTCGTTGAATTAGACGCAGTGCTCGAATGCTAGCTATTTATTTCGCCACACCGACACAATGCACGCACCACAATGTGTAAACTCCTCCCGGGTCCTATTCGAATTTAATCAAAGAACCGGGTGCTGTTTTGTTTTTGGTTATTTGGTTTTTTCCCATGTACATGACGTTCAAAAAAGAGACCTCGAGAAAAGCAAAAGCAGTAAGAACCAGAGGGCGGCTGTGGGATGAACAGGGAAAAGAAAACTCGGGCCCTGCAACTGCGATGTGGTTGACCCCATTCAGTTTTGAAGGGAGATTCGGAGAAGGAAGATGCTTTTCGTTTGGTACTTTTATAACTCGGTAGCTGCCAGCCTATCCCAACAGTCCAGCCTAAGCACCTACGTTCTTAAATCCTTACGTTCTTAAATACGTAAAAAAACAAAAGGCCTGAATGCAAGGTCTGGTATTAGTATAAATCGATTGGAACAATGTTTCATTATTATAATTTACATACAGTGAAGTGCACAGCTAGGTGGAAAGTTTGGAGAATTGTTATGTGTGTGCACGCTGTAAACTTCCATCCGGATCAAGATAAAGCTCTATTTGCGCGTTGTCTATGTTACAGGAAAACGGGATGGGGGGAGAGAACTGAGTTTTGTAGATTACTTTTTCAAATTTTCAACAGAGACGGTGGTGTTTCTTGAATAGGGTGGCCTTATACAGGGGCATGTGCGCGGTCGAGAATCTAAAGCGCCGTTACCGACCCTGCACCAGAACTCGCCCTGGTCGCGGGACGATCCCCGCGTCAGGAAGCGCAGAGCGGTGGGCGCCGCTTTCCAAAGGCGGTCGGACAGCGAGTTAGAATCCCCTGAACCTTGCAAAGGCGGTATATAGGAAAGGGCCGTGGGCTTTTCGTTTCAGAGAGTAAGCTGAGCTCGCTTTTCCCAGGAAGTACTTTACTCTCCTCCAGCAGCTCTTCCCCGGGCTTTGTTTTGGTAGCAAATCGAAATATAAGCAGAAATACAGCAACTTTTGCAACTATGGTGGGGAGAGGAGCTTGGAGTCCCACAACTTTGTAGGGGCTTTGGGCTTCTCCACTGATTCTTGGAACGGTGTTGGCAGAGGCGGAGAAGGGGGAAACTGCCCGCAGCCCCCCACCGATCACAGAATGGCCAACGGGGGAAATGCGCTCTGCTCTGGCTCTATCTGTGGTGCACCTTTCACCATGAGGGAAGAGGAGTTGGGGGAGGGAACGCTGGGTAGAAGGCTTGGTTGCTTGGTCAGAAAAAAGCTCCTTGTACCCTGTGCCCCATTATTCTTGGCTCCCACCACACTCCTCTGGAATCAAAAGAAGCTAGGCTCAGGCACTATTTGGGGCTAGGTGGTGAGCCCCCTCCTGCTTCCAGATTCTTGCCAGGGACTACCTAGCCACATGCTCCCCAAGCTAGGTGTGGAGGGACACCAATGCTAGCCTGACAACGTAAGTCATCAGTCTAAGAAATCAAGACAGCAAGGACCCAACTACACAGTGATAATGCCCAGAGAATTCAGAGTGAATGCCACCAGTACTCCCTTGCCAAGGGCCGTGGGCACCATAGCCATTGATTGATTGGTCTGATACAGTGAGAAGAGATTTTCCAACTAAACGAGGCCCTTTTGGGAAAGAGATGGCACCTCTTTCTGTCCAACAAGTCCTCCCAGCCATAGGCTGGTGCTTCTCCGAGAATCAGTTACTGGTACCAAACACCTCCCCTGGATAAAATGAGCGACACTCTCCCCCCAGTGCCATTCAAGATGTACCTCATCTTCACCTAGTACAGGGATAACCCAGGGACAGCAAATGACATGTTGCCTGAAAGTTGTCTCACCAGAAAGGCTGGCACAATGGTTCCAACAGCAGCATCCATTGTGACCAAGGAGTTGTGATTGGGGGTGGGGGGAGTTTGGAGGGGAGAACTGATCCCCAGACTCACCCCTTCCCCATTTCCAGCACACTCTGTCACTTCAGCAAAGACACTCTTCTCGCCCCTGTCCCAGCCCTCACTGCCAGGACCAAGGAGAAGAGGGAAGGTGGAAAGGGAGTTGCAGTTGAGTGTGGAGGAAAAGCACCCATCAGTTGAGAATCTCCAGGGGCGAAGGCTGGGGGAGTGGGGTGGAGATATCTAGCAGAAGCAGGGTCACCCTGGCCCTCCACACACTCTTAGTGCCTTTTTAGAGAAGAGAAGGATTGGAAGATACAGAGGGGGTGGTATAAAAGAGGTGCCACCGCCAGCCAAATACTGTCTTTCCTGGAGCCCAGGCTGCAAGTTCTTGGGACCACACAGTCTGAGTTGCTGCATGCAGCACCACTGCGGTTGGAGAAAGAGAGTGTGGTGCCGCTTCGCTGGAATCTTAAAACAGATTATCTTAGAGCCTTAGAGCGGATTCTACTTCCAAACTTGGGGGATCGTGGAGTGTGGGCATTGGCCACAAGCACTCGGCAGATGGGCTGCCAGAGACCTGGGTCAGGGCCGAGCAGCTCATTCTCTGTGTGCTAGAGCGCCCTGGGGAGTAGAGGAAGAGACTGGAAGGTTTGGGCTGCGATGTTAACATCCAGCTTGGCACACTCGCAGAGGAGAACATGCCATCTCAGCAGGCCACCACTGGCTCTGCCTTGTTCTCTAGTCCTTTGGGACAGTCCATTCCCCTTCTGGGTTCAAGTTTTACTCTGTGAGATGTGGGAGTTGAGGTTTCCAAAGGCCTTATGGGCTTTCTGTGCCAGTACCGATCTGGACACACCTTCCGGCATTTCCCTGTCACCCACCTTTACACCCACCTTTTTTTGTGTATACAGAAAAATCAGAATAGTGTAGGCAGGAAAGACTTCTCTGGAAATGGAAATGGATCCTTGAAAGTTAGCTTCCTGTGCTGTGCATAAGCGGCACAGGGAGAAGTGGAGCCGTCTCAGCAGGGAGTGGGGAGCATCGTGTGAATATGGGTTGGAGGGAGGAGCTACTGGGTGTCTTTGTGCCCACAAGTGAGTAGGTTCCAGTGGAGGCTCTAACATGCCCGGTCCTTCCCCTGCTCATGCCCCACTCTCCACTCATCTTCCCTGTCTCCGCAACTGTGAGCGTCTACTGAGCATCTACTATGTGTGGGATCTTCTTCTAGAACAACCCAATGCCCACCAGCAATCCTACAGCTTAGTCCTCCCCAAACATGCATTTGCACATAATAAATATTTACTGGCTGGAAGGATGAATAAAGAGCTTTTCGGGGTGTTGCTCAAACTTGGTTAAGCGCACCCGCCAGAGTATTCCAGCGGCTTTGTTTTACGTAAACCGAGGGCGCTGGAATTGTGTGAGCGAGCACGACGGCGGAAGGGGAGGGGAATGAGCGCGGAGGGGCGGGGCGCGCCCTGCCCAAATTCTCGGTCCAGGTTGCGTTCTGGTCAGGATGTGAATGTGTGGACTCATTGGTGTGCGCGTTTGTGTGAGAGACGCTTGCATCTGCGGCCCCTGTGCATGACCTGAGGCGCACGCGCTCTGGGCCAGCACCTGCTCTCCGGCCACTCCCAATCACTTGACTTGGCTCAGCCTCTGCCGTCAGAACCCCTCACCTCCAGACTTTGACCAGGCCAGGAGCCCCTGGGGCAATGCCAGTGGCCCTCTCTCCTTCCCTCACGGTCTTGATTCCTCAGGGGAGACTGACTGAGTGGCAGACACAGTCCCTCTTCGGTCAGAGGGGGACAGTCACAGGATCCACCCAGCCCACCCACAAAGCAGTGAGGCCAACCCCTGCCCCCAGCGCCGGAGTGCTCCCTACCCTGTGGGGCTCCTTGTGGAAGGGAAACCATGCCTGACAGCCTGGATAGGCACAGTGCAGCGCCCGATTAGCAGATGAGCAAACTGAGCCCAGAAATGGGATCCCATCCACAGGTTAGCCGGAAAGTGGGAATCCCTCCTGGGGTTGCGGAAGGAAGAAGTAGGGGAATAAGTGCTCCCACTCACCCACTCTTTTCCTTTGCTGTGACCCCTCCAGCCAGCTCCCAGCCAGGTTTTCTTGCCTAAGTACATGCAGGCTGAGGCCAGCCAGGCCACATGCCCGCCTCCTCTCCCAAATGATCCTCTGCCAAGCCAGGGGGCCTAGGTGGTGACCAGGAGCCCTGGTGCTCTTCCCTACACACACAGGCACGTGTGCACACACGATGGGTCATAGTATCGGGTGGGTGTACCACCCAGTGTCGGAAGACACCCCAGACATCTGCTGGCCCAAATGTCCTCTTTTGCAGACCAAGGGACAGAGACGTCTGATTCTACTTACTCGTCCCTCACCCAACTTTGCCTGTCACTCCGCCAGGCCTGTGGGGGACCCTGAGATGCACTGGACAGCACCCCTCCCTTCAAGACCCGAGGGGCTGACACACCAGTTACATGCCAGCTCAGGGCTGGGGCCAAACCAGGGAAACCCCCACTCAAGCCAGGCAGATAAGGGCAGGTTGGCTGGCCCTGGGTGTGTAATGGCAGGAAGGGCCAACCATGAGTTTTGAGGGGACTTAGAAGCCCCCTCTCCCCACCCCCAGTGGGAGTAACCAAGCCCAGATGGGGGAGGCTCAGAGAAGTTGAGGGGCATGGGAGGTGCACAGACCCTCAGGATCCTGTCTAGAAGCCGAGAAGCCGTGGGCCGCTCCTTTCTCCTTTTATAACTTCTCTCACCATCGAGAGGTCGGGGTTCAAGCCTTGGCTTTTCCACAGTATAGACCGGGGCTTTGGGAACAGGCCCCTTTTCTCCTTGCTTCCACTTCCAATCTTCGTTTGCAAAACAGGGCTCTTGGGGACTGTTCTGCTTGAGGGAGGAGAGGGTGAGGATGCAGAGAGGTAGGGGAGCTACCTGTGTGTCCATCTGTGGGATCCTGTGTGCAAGTTGTGCCTGCAGGTACATCCCTCACTGTCAAGTTCTCTGCCTGGAGGGGCTCAGGGACCCAGCAGCCCCTGCCTTGACTGCCCTAGAGGGGTGCAAGAGTATTTCAAAGCTGTCAGAAGTGAGGGGTCTGTGGGCCTCCCTGGTGTCCAGGTCACCATCTGAGTGCTGACTATTCCCCAGGCTCAGGTCTAAAAGCCACATGGGCATCATGTCACCTGGCCCTTGAGCACAGGATGGCACCCTGGCCTAGCGGGGCTGCTAGGTAGCAGGAAGGAACAGGGGTCCAGAATGGGACAGGCAAGGGGAGGGGCTTCAGGACGGAAGGACCTGGAACTGAGAAAAGGGGGAGAAGTGCCCACTTATGAGGGTCAGCCCCAGAGGAAACAGAAGCCAAACCCCAGGCCTGTGGTCTCTGAGGTGACCGCCCAAGAGGAAACACTGGCAGAAACTGCCAGGGTCTGAGTGGACACAGGCTCACACGAAATAGGGCTGCCCTGCTCCCGCACCCCACAGGGATCCCCGCAGGAAATCATTATTATTATTTCCACCAAGAGGCAAGAGAACTACATCAGATTCTTACCCCAAGACTTAATTCAAAGGGAGGGAAAAGGAGGAGAGAAAAGATTTTTAGAGTTCCTAGCATGTTCACATCCCATATCATTCATTCACTCAACATTTATTGAGCACCTACTGTGTATACTAAGCCCTCCTCTACACTCTAAGGGGACAGTTGGAAACAGACTAGACAAAAGCCTCATGAAACTCTCAGCCTCCCTATTCCTCCACTATTTGGTCTCACCTTCCTCAACTCCACCCTGCCTGGGCCTCAAACTCAAGGAGTAACCCCTCAGAGCAATGACAGGCACCTCTGCCACATCTCTGCCAGCAGGTCACTGGCAGGGCAGAAGCTGTGCCTGAGGCCCCAGAGTCAGGTCTGGAGTTCCCACCTTCCAGGCGCCAAGCTCATCCATGAAACCCCAAGCGCCACCCACTGCATCCCAGGATGTGAAGGCAGGAAGAGGTCTTTGGGGGCTATGTTGGTAAAACTTAGTCATTTGAGGTAGGATTAGGGTGATCTCCAGTCTACTGGGATCATCCTACAAGAGGAAGCCTTTTAGGGCCTCCTCAGTCAGCAAGAATGTGCTTCCCCCTTGCTAGCAGTCCCATGGTGGACAAGTTCCTCATCCTTTCTAAGTCTGCTTTCGTTGTGAAATAGGGATGACAGTCCGCCAGGGCTTCCTGGAACAACGTCCCAGCTTCCTGGAACAATGTCCCATTCAAGTCATTTATAATGTTGATGAGGAAAAAACCTCCCCTTTGACTTTGAAAGATGTTTTTCAGGACCTGCTTTCATAATAGGTCGTTTTGCTTAAAGGCCCAGTTTCCAAGAACCTATCAACAACATTGAGTGTGGACTCACTGTGTCTGTCTCCGAGGGCTGGGGCTGGGATTTGGTGACAGAGCTCTTGGATGTGGCCTGCTGGACCGGCGGGGTGCTCATACTGTGAGCTGTCCCAGCTGCCACCAGCTGTGGAGACAAGATAGAGAGGGCTCTGTGACAGGATGTGTGAGGTGTGAACTCACGTGGCTGGATGGTGGGTGAGCCGCCACAGAGCCAGGCACTGCTGAGGGCAGTGTAGAGGAGAGTTGGGGGAGCCACTGCTGGCAGGGTTTCCTCCCCGCTCTTTAGGGGAGCTGTTAGAAGTGCCAGACCACAGGATTCTCTTCCCCTCTTACACCTCCCACTGCTTGGACCTATATCAGGCAGGTGTGGAGCATTTGGGGGTGAAGTAGCTGATTCCTGCCTTCAGGGAGCTGAGTGTGCAACCGGGGGAGGCTCCAGGGAAAGTGCAAATGGACTGGGACTTCCTGGGTGTGGGCATGTGACCATGGGCCTTGGAGGCTGAGTAGGAGCTGGCACTCCCAGCTCAGCAAACGGCAGGAACAAAGGCCCTGGGTCAGGAAAGCACCTGGACTGTTTGGGAAAGAGTACGGTGGGGTGTGGGGGCACACAATGGATGTGACTGACAAGCTGGGCATTGCTGGCAGGGTCTTGAACACCTCCGAGCTGTGCAGGGAGAGGGGAGACCCAAGTCCAGTGTTCTGGTACTGCTCACCTGGCCTTTTAAGAAAATTCAAGGTCTTTATTTTAATTAGTGATCATTTTTGATTGTAGTAATGTCAAAAACTTTGCAATCTTAACCATTTTTAAGTGTATACAAGTCAGTGGCATTAAGCGCATTTATAATGTGTAACCATCACCGCTATCTATTTCCAGAACTTTTCCATCATATCAAACAGGCCCATTAAAAAATAATTCCCTACCTCTTCCTCCCCCAGCCCCCTAGAAGCTTCTCTTCTACTTTCTGTCTCTATGAATCTTCCTGCTCTGGGTAGGAAGTGGAATCCTCCAGTATTTGTCCTTTGTAGCTGGTAATTTGCATATGTATTTGGTCATTTGCATATCTTCTTGGGAGAAATGTCTATTCAAGTCCTTCACCCATTTTTGGGTCATTTGGTCTTCAGTTATTGAGTTGTAGGATTTCTTTATATACTCTAGACATACTCTATACTCATAGCCCTTATCAGATGTATGATTTGCAAGTATTTTTTCATCCTACAGGTTGTCTTTTCCCTCTCTGGACAGGGTCCTTTTGATACACAAGAGTTTTCAATTTTGATGAAATCCAATTTGTTAATTTTTTCTTTAGTTCCTTGTGCTTTCATCATCGCATCCGAGAGCATCAAAAACTATCCAATGTCATGAAGAATTCATCATTTTTTTCAGAAAGCTTTATTATTTTAGCTCTTTGGTTCATTTTGAGTTGATTTTTGTATATTGTATAAGACAGCACTCGTTTGCTTGCTGTGGAGATCCAGTTTTCCCATGATTCATTGAAAAGCCTACCCTTGGTCTCAGTATCCTTATGGAAAATCATTTGGCCATATATTTGAGAGTATATTTGTTGGCTCTCTGTGCTGTTCTGTTGGCCTGGCTGTCCCCAGCAGAGAAGTCCAGAATCCCAGAATATGAACAACCTTCAGGCAAGAGATCCAACTCGGGGACACATTTATTTTCTGGGAATCAGAGTTAGTGAGAAGGGGTGGAGGGCAGGGCCACGGATGAGAGTCCTGGGGTCACAACTTCGGCCTCTAAGAAGCCCCCTTGTCCTTTCGCTGACCGTCCTGTGAGGACAAGGCCTTTGGGGAATTCTGGTATGTTCTTTGGGCCTACAGAGTGCTCCCGCAATCTGGGACCTCTGCCTTCAGTAAGAGGCTCCCAGAGCCTGCTCCTGGTGGGGCTGGGAGGATTTCAGGGAGCCACACTCACCCCCATCTGCTCTGCCTGTCTTGGTTTCTGTTTGATTCTGATCAGTGGCCCTCACCCCTTCCTGCCCTCTACCCCAGCGACCCCATGTACTGCCCAAAGAGCTGCATGGCCAGGGACTGGGGCCCCCAAGGATCAAATGGGATTCGGTGCCTCTATAGGTTGCAGAGGGAAGGGGGCCTCAGAGAAGCAGAAGTCACTGCCAGTGAAGGGACAGGAGTTCCACAGGGCTCTTGTGAGGCTGCTGCTCCTGTCTTGGAAGCCCCCAGCCCAGATGGTCCAACAGAGGCCTGCTTGTGGGTTTCCCCCACTGGAGGTCAGGGGCACAATTTCTGGGGTTCCTGGAATCCAACAGAGACCATATTCCTTCCGCCACTGGCCTGAATGGGCGGCCCCCCAAAGCTTCAGGTGCCAGATTCAACCTGCACTGCTGCGTGACCTGGAGCAAATTAGTTGACCCTTTGGCCTTAATTTTCTTATCTAAAAAGTGGGGATGTGAATACTATCTATTGTGAGGATAGATGAGACCAGACAGGTAAGGAGCCTAGAACGGTTCCTAGCACAGGGTAAGTCCTCAGTAAGTGTGATGACGATTGATGGGAATTTGCTGGAACCCTGATTGTCAGGCTGGCTGGAAGCTTTGAGCAGAGTGAGAGCTTACGTGGATGCCTAACACTGAGAAGTGAACAAATGATGCTGAGCCTGCACTGTGGGGGGACATCTAAAGTGTGGGTGAGTGATGAAAGGGTTGGAGGCTTAGTGCAGGGACAGGAGGGATGGAGGAGAGAGAGGCACCCCGAGATCCTCCAACCCGCAGGCCACGTTCTCCAGCTGCCGCCCCTGCACCCGGCATCATGAGTGGGGCTTACCTGTCTCCTCGCCCCTCTGAAGATCTGTTCTCTGTGCTTATCCGTGGTGCCAGGTAGCAGAGGGCAGTTTCTCCACGAGTTTGGGCAGACAGATAAAAGGGAGTCCTGAGCCCTCAGTGGCTTCTTTAGGCTTTAATGTTCTTTCTATGCCAATTGTTGCGGGACGAGCCCTCAGACTGCCAAGGCAGGGAGGCGGGGGGCCAGGAGGCTGACAGGCTTCCCAGCCCCCAGTGAATCTTTACTCTTTCTCTCTGGGCTCTCTCGTGTTCTCTCGTGGTCTCCTCCTCTCGCAGCCATCACTCGTCCTCCCACAGCCATTCTGCTGTAGCCGTCTTCGTCTCTGAGTGATGCTGCCCTTATAGCCTCAGCCCCCAGGCTCAGGTGTGCCCACTCACGCATGCCCACACCATGCTCCAGGTGTGCACCGTCAGGCACGCGCACCCCGAGCCCATGCTCCCAAGCGCCTCCTGCATTCCAGGCCGCAGGTGCTAGCCACAGAGGCCAGAGCGCAGGAGCCCAAGCATCCTCATTGACCCTGCACCATCTGATCCCAAACCTCAAGCGAGGAGGCCCCCAAGGGCGGGACTCATGTTGCGTCCATGTCTGTGGAGTCTGGCCCAGTGTCCCAGCAAAGAGCTTCTGCATCTGCTCTGAGCCCCACATGCCTGTCTGCAATTAGGAAGAACCCCGCGAATGTCACCCCTGAGCCAGGGCTGCACCGGGATCTTTCACTCAACCTCCGTGAGAGATGTTAGTAACCCCACTTTATACATGAAGAAGGCGAGACCCATGGAGGTCCAGGAACCTGCTCAGGTGTCCCCATGTGAATTGAACCCACATCTCCCCAAACCCCGGGGCTTTGGGCCTCTCCAGCCCTCTGCCTGTGGGGCTGATGACCACGGCCTTAGGGGCCTCACCTGATGAGCTCTGTAAACTGTGGAGGGAGGTGCAGCTGAGAGGGACTTTTAGCACACAGTACACCATGCTCCCCCCACTTACCGAGATGATGACCACAGATGCAGCCTGCCCAGGCTCCATCTGCTTCCTCCTTCCAGAACCTTCTTCAGAGCCAGCCCAGCCCAGCCCAGGGTCCCGTGTTTGGAAGCACTTGCATGGAGGAGGAAGGAGGAGCTGACCAAACCCTCCCCCTAGGCTCGAGGGCCTTCTCTCCTCAGTGTCAGCACCTGGACCAGAGATGCGGGGCCGCCTGGAGAAACGTCCCTGAGCCGAGACAGGTGGATGGACACGCCTGGCCCTCGTACCTAATGAGGCCTCTGGGACCCACCCCTCATAGAACATTCCACAGAAAGCAACTGAGCATCACACAGAGCACGGTCTCTCTGACTCCTGGGATGAGTCCTTCCCCCAAGAAGCAGTAAGAGGTTGAAAGAGACATGCTTGTCACACGTCTCCTGGGGATTAAGGTTCTTAGTAGAAAGTACACCCCATGTGCTTATATTTAAAAGAGCTTTTGAGGGATCACTGGTTTCTAATGTGTATGTTTCAGATGTACCTCCTTGTAGTTCAACTGATCCATACTCATTATAGTTCAGATACTTCACCTGTATATGTACCATAAGGTCCTCCAAAAACCTACTTTCCATCCACCAATACAATGAGCTTAAATTGGAGGCTTATTTGAAGTTTTTCTTTCAGTCTGGATGAGCAGAAATCAATGAAAGCTCCATTTGAACCAACACATTAGTTGCAGATACTGGACTGTTGGATGTTATTAGCACTGATTACCTGTCCTAGATGATGGTGAGGGACAACATGTGGCCCGGCCTACTCCCAACCCAGCCCCGTTGATGGACACTAACTAAACCTTAGCTATAATTATGTCCTGGAAATGTTGACTGTTTAAAACCACTTGATGGTTATAAGGGTGGAATTTTTCCTGTCAGCAAAGATTTAAATCTTTGCCTTGCTAATGGGATCCAATTAGCCATCCGGACCAGCTTCGGAAACTGGACCCAACACCTTTGCCCTAGATTCAGCCATGACTTTTCCCTTCTTGCCCAAGGGGAGAGAAATCTGGTTGCTTTTCGCTTGCCAACAATTCTTTAGGTCAGAGCGAAGAAGTTTGGAGAAGGAAAGCACTTGGTTTTGGTGAAAGGAGACAATTCTTCCCAGGCCTCTGTGGTCCTGCAGGGGGCTGCCATGTTTGCTTCCTTAACAAGATTAATTCAGCTGAACAGGTGACTGTGGCTGCCAGCATCACAGAGCCTGGGGAGGCACTTCCGGGCTGGACCAGGGCACCGTCTACTGCTGGGGCTGCCGTCTCCCTACCCTGTGAAGCTCTGTGGTAGTGATTTCATGGTCGGGGGCTCCTAGGGAGGGGTGGCAGGAGACCCGTGGGGAGAATGTAGGCCTGGAAAGGTGACTTGGGATTCACTAGGCAGAAGGGCCACCGAGCCCTTGAGTCACTGAGATGAGTGTGTGGATGGCAACAGCCGTGGTGGTGGCTTCTAGAAGGCGCCTGTGCTCCCCACTCTACCAGCAACGCATTGGTCCAGTTCTGAAATGGCCCCACCCTCTGCTTCCAGCAGGTTCGATGGGTGGAGGGCGCTGGATGCTCCTATCCAGATTCTTCTTGATCAGTTAAATGCGTGTGTCTCACTGTCCTCACGCGCATCCTCAGGAGCGAGGTTTCGCAAGCAGCTGGCCACCGACTTGAGCTCTGTCACCGAGCTTTGTGAGCCCCGCTGGCGTCAAGGCAGTGAGGAAAATGGCCATTCTCCTTTCAAGTTGCCGTCTAACTTAGGCTGAAATGTCTCGATGGGTGTGTCCTCCTTTCAAACTAAAAGTTAAAAATCTATGTAAAATGATAGATTCACATCTGCTTGTTACCCTGGTTTCAAACACGTGCCCACTTAGTCTGTGCTGTGTGCGTGACGCAGCCCTGACTGAAGGACAGAGGTTTGTAAATGTCCCTCGGGCACAGGAGCTGAGGAAACCAGAGGTGAGGGTGGGCATCTGGGCAAGGAAGGACCGGTGAGACGCGACAGCTGCAGGTTGAGTGGCTCTGGTTTCCCCTTGTAGCTGCTGGGCTCCCCAAAGAATAGCAGAGCTGAGGTGTAGCAACATCATGGAGGATAACTGGAGCTGCCTCAGTTTCCCCACTGTAAAGCGAGGCCACTGGCATGCACAGCCCATGATGGCTGTGAGTGAATGAAACCAAGTCCATGAATGCACATCCCGGCCTTGTCCACGGCTCGCGCCATGCGAACAGGAAACTGAGGCACACAAAGGCCGTGGGGCATTGCCGGGACAGCCCCAAGCCCCAGGTTGGCGCCTTAATAATCTTCTTTAGGCCCGCCCCGCCCCGCCCCGCCCCATACATGGACATTTCCTTGTCTTTTTTTTTAAAGAGTCTTTTTATTTATTTATTTTTAAATTTTATGCATACAAGCTGAGGTGCAGGCCAGAGGCATGGGGTGGTGAGAGGGTTCACCAGAGACAGAGCAGGGAGCAGAACAGGCAGATCAACGGAAACACACTGCTGAGGGGAGCAGCGGGCGAGGCAGGAGAGGTCTGCCGCACCATGTGGGAATCTCCCCAGCCAGGCGTCGAACTCTTGTCGTAGCTGCCGGCAGCTCCACAGCACAGCGCTTTAACCTGCTGCGCCACCGGGGAGGCCCTCCTTGTCTTTTTAAGGCCCTCCTTGCCAGCTAAACACAGCTTCAACAGGCCCCGCCAACTGTCCCTGCCTCGAAGCCGCTCCTATAAAGAGATGGGGAGTTGCCCCTGAAAATGCCCCCACGTGGCCGCAATACCCCCTTCTTGCCTCCCCCATGAAGGTGGGTCTTGGAAGGAAGGGGCCATGCTTTAGTGGGTTTTGTTTTTCCATCACCTGAGACCTTGCCTGGTGCCTAGTTGGTGTTCCAGGAAGGTTGCCACATGAATGAATGAACAAAAGAATGAACGAATGAATGAATGAATGAACGAATGAATGAATGAATGAATGAACCCTGTGAGTGGCAGAATTGGGAGTGAAACCTAAAACTGCTTACACGAAGGCTTCTCATTTGTTTCATCCCATCTAGTGCACTTTTTATGTTTCTCCATCTTGCCTGCCTCGGGTCCCAAAGTACAATCACATTGTCTCTGTGGGGGATGCAGGCTTTCTCCCCAATACAGACAAGTGGAGGCTCAAAGGAATTGGGGGAGTAGTTTAGGGAC
>PVIJ01002348.1:17379-75734 GCA_004024925.1 Scalopus aquaticus
GGGGTCGCCTCCGTACCCAGCAGGCAGAGGTCTCCTGGAGATCAGCTGAGGGGGTGGCTGAGGGCAGGACCCTGCCCACTCCAGAAAACATCAGGAGGTGATGTTCAAGTGCGAGATCACAAGTGGGGTTTCTCGTGGTGACCCTAACCCTCAAGTTAGCGTGGTCCTCTGAGATGCACTTTACTCTCAGGTATAGTCATGTCTCCCCATGGCAAGGTGAAGTCTGCCCAGTCCTGTGTAAGAAGGACGTCACCGCCTGGGAGGGACACTGGGCTCGGAACCCAACCGACAGCTCTTCCCCCTCCTTGAAATATGTCCAGACCTCAGTTTCTCCATCTGTAAAGTGGGGATAACAACCCTGACCCCAGGGGGACCTGGGAGGGTCAGATGAGCCAAGGGAGCACCACGCTGTTGGTTGTACCAGCGCCCCCAGCCCTGGTGGAAGGCCCCATGCTGTTGGGGGATTCTCGCTTGGTAACTTAAGACCAGCATAGTCTGGGGACTTGGGGATGTCCGGCCAAACCTCCTTGACTTTCAATATGTAGTTCAATGTCATAGCTGAAGCGTCCCCTGACCTTCTCAACCAGGACTGACAGCTCCTCCTGTGGACCCGCCGTGCCTGGGCACGGAGCTCTTGCCCATCAGCCTGTGTCCCACTTGACCAGTTTCTGCCCCTCCGTGAGGCCACAGGGGAGGGGGCTCTGGGAAGGGCTCGGACGGACAGGCAAGTGAGCCAAGAACTGAGCAGAGCAGAGGAGAACCAAGTTGCAGCATGGGAGACAGGCCAAGAAAAAAGAATTTGGGGTTTAAGCTGCGGGATGGAGAGGACCTAGACTGGGATAAAGTAGGTCTTGGGTGCTGAAAACAGAACAAAAGCCCTAAGGGACACTGGCTAGTGGGTTTTCTTTTTCGCTTTTTAAATTTTTAATCCCAAATGTGCTTTCTTAACCACTTTTAAGTTTAGTGGTATTAAGTACATTCATAATCACACAAGGGATGGTGGTGGGAAAAAATGAGTTAATTTTAAAAAAGATATCTTGACTGTCACCACATTCATATAACTCATTAAATATATTGCTATAATTATTCTGTTTTATCACTAGCTCTTTTTATTTATCTCTTATGGTGCCTAATTTATAAATTAAACTGTCATAGGTATTTTGCACAGCGGAAAACAGTACATGTAGGGTTTGGTTTTATCCAGTTTCAGGCATCCACTGAGGGTCTTAGAACATATCCCCTGCAGATAAGGAGAACTGAAAAAACATGTGCAGCTATCACCTCCAAAACTCTTTTCATCTTGTAAAATGGAAACCCTACCCCATAAACACTGACTCCCCAATCTCCCCCACCTCAGTCCTGAACAACCGCCATTCTACTTTCTACCTCTATGAATTTAACTATTCTAGGTAGTCGTATAAGTGGTGTCCTATAGTAGTTGTCCTTTTATGACTGGCTATTTTTCACGCAACATAGTGTCCTCAAGGTTCATCCACGTGACAGCATGTGTTAGAATCCCTTCCTTTTTCAAGACTGAATAATATTCCACAATGTACAAACGTCAATTTGCTTATCCATTCATCCTCCAATGGACATTAGGTTTGGTTCCATGTTTTAGTTATTGCTAGTGGACTCTTTCTATAACCACTCTTTTATGGATATAAGGCAATCTCACTCATTTAGACAAATTGTAGAAAGTAGAAATTATAATACGCTCAAACAATAAGACAATAAGATACTTTTATTTCCTTTTAAATGCCAACCATAGCTTGACCTCAGCTAATAAAACATTACCTCCGATGGGCCCAGGACTGTCAGAGGAAACCTGTGCTCCAGTCAGGTTAGCAGCAGCCTTCTGTGGGCTTGAGGGCTCGTAAAGGGCCAAGGAAATCAGGTTTGCCCCCAGAGGTGGCCTCAGCCTTGGAATCTGATGACAGTGTGCAAGCCCACCTGCAGGGGCTGTGGATGATGGTGGCGAGGGAGGGGTGGGAAGGCTGCTACCAAACGCCAGTCCAGCTTCAGGTCAGGGACTCCTGGATAAAGTGGCCGCTTCCCATCCTGCCACATCCTTCTTTTTCAAAACTTGAAATATTGACATAATTTCAGGCTTTGAGAAAAGTTACAGGCAGATTACAAAGAATCCCCACGTCCCCTTTATGCCACACCCCCCAATGTTAGCACTGTACCCCATGAGTGTCAGCATTCTCAAGCTGTCTTGCAGTGGGCTCTCCCTTCTCCACGGGCCTATGTACTTACTGATTTATATGCGTACGCACATATACAAAGCATTTCTTTCGGAACTGTAAGAGTAAATTGCAGACATATGCCTCTTTACCTCTAAATACTTCAGCATTTTAGTGGAGAATGAATGCAAACAATACACAATGTTGGGCAGGGAACCAGGAAGAATTCATTGGGTGTAAGCTGGGGGGATGGAGAAGACCCTGAAAAGAAGGTCCCAAGAACAGAATTGGGTACACATTTGAAGTCCCAGATGTTCAGTGAACAGGACTGAATTTCCAGGCATCCAAGTGGAAGCCTTCTCCTGCTCCCCCAATCCGTCCCCTTCTTCCACCCCATCTCCTGGTTACCCTGCCCTGGTCCCCCACAGCATCCAACCTAGGAGGGTGCAGAGAAAGTGCCCCAGACTTGCGATTCCAGCCCCAGCGCAGACTCCTAGCGTGTCTATTCTGGGACTAGGCCCTCTGGTCTCGGCTTCTGGAGCTTTGCAGCGGGGTGTTCCACAGAGTTGCTGTAAAGAGTGACAGATGTCCTCTTAAGGCACAAGGCACAGATCTGAGGTCTTGGGAGCACGCAGTGCTGATGACTTTTTCTTCCTGGGCTCTGGGAAGCCCCCTGCATCCCTTGGGCCAGAAGAAAGGCACCATCCCTTCCCCTCCTCCCCCCCAATTGGGATGGACCAAGAGAGCTTCAGTCTGAGGACAGAGTGATGGAGGGAGCAGCCGCCCTCTTCTGGTGCCTCCCGCAGGAGGAGCCCCAGTGGGGCTGGCACCTCACCTGCCAGCTGCAAGGAAAGCCAACCAAGCCAAACCCCAGGGCAGTGGGAAGCATCTGCACCACTTATTGGCAAGTATCTGGAGGACCAGGGATTCCCTGGGGTTCCCACAAAGGTAGGCAAGTGGAGGCAGGGGACAGGTCTGCTGCACCATTGCTGGGCACATCCCTGAGACCCTCCTCTGTAAGCCTCAGTTTTCCCATCTGAAAAATGAAGACACTCATAAGGTCCCCATGTGGGAATGTGTAGAAGGGACTGAAATGACCCAAGAATGTGAAACACACAGAAAGCTCTGTGGGGAGGGCAGAGGTCCAGCTCATCCATCTCTGTCCCTTGTAGTGCCGGGACAGTAGCAGACACATAGTAGGGCTGAATACCAGCATGTTTGGCAAAATCTTCCAGGTAGGACCTGGGCCTTCACCCACACTGGTAAAGCCCTCATTCAGGCCCAGAGCCCTGGGGCCACCCTCGGCCCTCAGGACCTTTATTGGAACTACAGTGCCTCCTGGTGGCCAGTGTGAGCAACTGCAGTCTAGATCCAGACCAACTGGAGTTGGGGCCCTAGCAACTTCATGCAGGGGCCGGAACTCTCCCTGTGGGTGAGCAGTGTGTCCCAGAGCCCTGCGACCCATGTCAGTCTTGACTTCTGAATGCCTGTGCCCCTTCAGACCGCCCTCTCTCTGTGCAGGGATGCAGGCAATGCTTATTGAGGAAGCAGGAAGCCAAAGGTTGGTCTGGGGCCACAGCAGCATCGGGGTCACCTGTGGTCCCTCATTCCCCGCTTTGTGGCTGATGGCTTCCTTGAACCCCGCTTTCCCTGCCCCTGCTGCAGCTACCCCCACAGCAGTGTGTGCTGAGGGACCAGCCCTAGGGCCCAGATGCCTTTCCCTCAGCAGAGTGGATAGAGCTGCCCCAGCTACCAAGGGCTGAAGGAGGCTTCCTTGGGCCTGCTTGGCACACAGTGGCACCTCAGGGAGGCCCCCTCTTGAGTGCACAAGCCTACTGAGGAGCAGGTCCGCAAACCAGGACTTTAAAGCAGGGATTCCTAATTGAAGAGGCCAGCCAGGCCCGGGATCAGGGAGAGGGAAAGTCCACCTTAGCACTGAACCTTGGAAGCCCGGTAGAAGCAATTCACAAAAGAAGAAATACAACAGATAAAAGGATTAAGGCCATTAGCAGTAAAAGACCTAAATTCAAACAAGATTTGTTTTCCTCCCCCACAATGGCACAGCTTTTGAAAACATTGGAATGACTGGGTTAGCCCGGCAGCTTCAGGCCACTGCTGACTTCTGAGGAAATCGGCACATTTCTGGCTGTGTTCATCAGAACCCTTAACTCAGCCTTTCTAGTTCTTGGGGCATCTTCTAAAATAATCACCACTCGGGCACTGAAGGATGGAATTGCAAGAATCTTCCTCATAGGCCTTTCAATCAGAAAGCTGTCTGCTGAGTTGAGGATTGATGAAATAAAACAGTTTGTCCACAAGGTGGACTACTATGCAGCCATTAAAATGATGTGGTAGAAGACTATAGAACAGCATGGAAAGATGTCCAGGAAAGTATTAGGTTCAAAGGGAACTTTTACCAAAAAAAATGTTCTGCCATGTGCGTACATGTGTGTGAATATTTTCTTCATTTGCTTTTCTTGATTTTTAAAAAATAACAAAGAGTAGTGAGAAAAAAACCACCAAGTTGCACAGTGATAGTAGCCAGATGTATGAAGGGCAGAGGATAGACTGGTAAGCGAGCAGGACACACAGCAGTGTGCATTCCTGGGTGAGGAAGCTGCTGGAGGGACCAGGCGAGGTGATGGGTGGGGGTGAAAGGATTTAAGTCCACAGGTGGGTGGGGCTGGTCCTGCCACGGGGACCCTGAATGATGTCACCATGAGCCTGCTTTGTATGTGTGGCAGATTTAGCAGAAGGCACCACAAAACCAGGACACTCACTTAAATTTGGATTTCAGAGAAAAAATAATGTAATCATGTGCCCAATAGTGACACCTCAGTCAGCGTGGGGAGTGTATGTGACACAGGTCCCTGCGGACAGCCCAGCATGTCACTACATCACCCAGGGTGTGTGCGAACACTCTGATGTTGCATAACGATGAAATTGCCAAAAGACGCTATTCTCAGAACCGCAGTATCTGTAGTTAAGCGACCGCAGTATCTGTAGTTAAGCAATGCATGACTGTAATTTTTGGTGTAAGTATTCCCCATGCAAGATTTAGGACAGGGCCTCCCTGGTGGCGCAGCTGTTGAGCGCTGCGCTGTGGAGCTGTCGCAGCGAGTTCAATGCCCAGCTGGGGAGAATCCCACATGGTGCGGCAGACCTCTCCTGCCTCGCCCGCTGCTCCCCTCAGCAGTGTATTTCTGATCTGCCTGTTCTGCTCCCCACTCTGTCTCTGGTGACCCCTCTTACCACCCCACGTCTCTGGCCTGTACCCCAGCTTGTATGTATAAATAAATAAATCTTTAAAAAAAAAAGATTTAGGACATACTTATACTAAAAAATTGTTCCTGTAATCCCTGAAATTCTAATGTAACCAAGTACTCTGTATTTTATCTGGCAATCCTAAAAAGGATCCTGGGAGTCACAGAAATCAGAGTGGGGACAGCACGATTGGGTGTGGGTATTGTAGACACTCTCTGGCTGTACTTGAGGAACGTGAGCCTGGGGGCGGAGAAAACCTTGAGAAGGCCTGAACTTGAATGTGGGCTCTCCAGTACCCACGGCACCTCCAGGTCCTTGGGGTCCCATCTGTGAGCACTGTAGTCAAAAGGGGCCTTTTACTAAGGCTTCCTCCAAGACCCCCATTGTTCAGAAGACTAATCGCTGCTTCCCAATGTTTTAAAATGAGAGAAGCAATTGCCATTCACAAAAGCACAAATAGAAAAAAAATTCAAACTAGAAAAATTTAAAAAGCACAAAATTAACCCATATACCTATATCCTCCCCTCTGGATATTTCTAGTATTTTCTAAGGATAGTCCACCCTCCACACACACCCTCTTTTCTCAAATACAATGAGAACATCTTTCCAAGTATCCAAATGGTATTTTTCTATAACATCAATTTCATTTGTTCTTGAAATGCTGTTGAAGACCTTCTGCGAGCCAGCCAGGGTCCTTGGCACTGGGCAGAGGTGTAAACAAAGCGAATAAATCCGGATATATTCCCAATTTTCTGGATGGGACAGAGAGACAATAAACAAAAGGAGGGAATTCAACAAATACTTAATAATGTGGGTTCAAATGCCTAGAAACGGACTACAGAGTAAAGGAGAGCAAGAAGGTTCTTCCATTTACAGAAACATAACCCTTTATTTAATCTCCCATTTACCAGATATTTTGATTTTTCAGTTTTTCTATATAATAATAATGCCAGGAAGAACTTTCTCTCTAGTTAATTCTTTGTGTCCATCCATAATTATTTCTTTAGAATCATTCCCTAGAAGAGGGATGTCCAGGTGAAGACACACTTTTTACCTAGCTAGTTTTTCTATAGTGTGTGTGTAAACACCATTTTGTGTTTTCTCTATGGTGTACATTTTTTTGATCTTTAAAATAACAAGCCGGGGAGCCTCCCCGGTGGCGCAGCGGTTGAGCGCTGCGCTGTGGAGCTGTCAGCAGCGGCGCCGCGAGTTCGACGACCGGCTGGGGAGAGTCCCACATGGTGCGGCAGACCTCTCCTGCCTCGCCTGCTGCTCCCCTCAGCAGTGTGTTTCTGATCTGCCTGTTCTGCTCCCCACTCTGTCTCTGATGAATCCTCTCGCCACCCCACGCCTCTGGCCTATACCCCAGCTTGTGTGTATAAATAAATAAATATTAAAAAAAAAATAACAAGCTGGCAAAATACATTGGGGGTGCAGAGTGCTCTGAGCCTCACCATATTCCTGCCTGGACCTCACCACACTTAGCACAGGACAGTGCACCCGGGTCCCCAGGCCTGCAGCCCCTGGCCCAGAGGCCCCTTGGCATTGCTGTGACCTCTCCCAAGGGTCGCGGGTAAGAGGACTGAAGCATTCTGTGCACTTTGAGACCGACTTCCTTTGACAGGCCACAGGGCTGCCTTGAGTCACCCCAGGGGGTGCCCCAGGTCTCCCCTGCCCCAGTTCCCCTGTCACCCCAACCCATGGATCTACAGGCACCTGTGTAAGAATAGTTGAGCTATTTCCAGTTTAGGGTGATTATTAACAAAGGTGCTGTGGAATACAGCACCCCCCATCCCCAATTGTTTCTTTAGGGTAATTGCTAGCCTGGGGGTGCTGGGTCGTCCACCGAGACAGGCGCTGTGTCCACAGCGAGGCCTTCGCATCCCAGGTGCATCTAGTCCCTCGGGAGCACCGGGCTCACAGCTCTGGGTCTCCGCCCCCCCCCCCCCCCCCCCCCACCCCGCATCGGAGTGCGGCCACGTCTCCAGGAGTTTTCACATTCGGTTTTGAGCCTGTGCTCAGGCTGATTCGCCACCTGCATATCTTCTTTGGTGAAGTGTCTGTTCAGATATTTTGCCCACCTTTCATTTATTTATTTACTTTTTGCCATTACTGTTAACTCAACTTCACGCTGCGCACTGGTTTCTTCCCTAGTGCCCTTTTGCTGCCCCTTCTGGGATGCCCCATGGCGTTCTAGGTCTTCCCTTGAGAAGCGTTTTTTTTAGGAGCTGCGGTTGCGCTTCTGGGGAGGGGAGTGAGCGCCTCCCCTGTGGGCGGTGGGCTGGGGCCCGGTGCCTCCACCCGCCCACTCTGCTGCGAGGCGCAGAGCCTCGAGGGCAGGCACGCGGCCTGTCTCCACCACATGCACCTTTGCCGAAGTGTCCCCCGTCCCCGCTGCCCCTTGGGGGTCACTTATTGGGCCTGGTGCTAAACTAGGGACATGTGGGCCGAGCTCTGGACAGAGCCTGGTGGCAGCTGAGGGGGACCAGGACACGATCAATGGCTAACCTTTCACCTCCTCCCCCACCCTCTCCACTGTTTGGACAGCAGTGGGTTTCATCAGTGCCCTTTAAATAGCATGAAAGGGCCTCACGCTGGCCTGTTTTGTTTAAGGAGATTACATCGGCCTGCTGTGCTCTCTGCCACAGGGTGTGTGAGGCCAGCTCACCCGAGAACAGAGCGAGCGGCATGTCCCCCACAAAGCAGATGTTTGGAGGAAAAATAGATGTAATCAAAACCATGGAGGATAAAATTACTCAGACCCCTTCGACATACACTCCATATGCAAGGACTGTGCGCAACCACACACACGCCCCCCACCCCCGCCCCGCCTGTCCGCGGGCTAACGTTCCTGTTACATGTGCCCACGCACAGAGCTTGCCCGCGGCACGCACGGCCCGCTTGTGTGCCTGCCCTTGACACACAGCCCGCAGGCTGCGCAGACCCGGCCGCAGGCCCCACATGTGCTGCATGCCCGCCCCCGCAGACCGTGCATGCCTCGGGGCGCATCCTGCTCGCAGGAGGAGGACACCCCAGGGCCGCCAGCACCTCTCCCCAAGTGCTTCACAAGTGGCTTCTCCGAAAATCACAGCTATTAAAGAGTCTCTTTAAGTCACAATCCTTAAAAACAATCACAGTCGCCTATAGGGACCCGTGAAGGGCTTTCATGTTAAAAAAAAAAAAAAAAAAAGACAAGATTTAAAAAGTTAAGAAAAGGAAAAATAAGATAAAAAGAGGTTTAGACGAGATTAGAGGGACGTCATTAGTTTGAACCGGACAAGTGGGTAAAGCGAAGAGAAAGAGGAGGGTTTTCTTGCATTTCTGCACGTGGGAAAGCCAGAATAGCCGGCAGCAGACAAGGCAGCTCCTGGGACTCACTCCTTCTCCTGAGGGTCTGGCTGAGGTCGCAGGGCTTTCGTGGCTCCTCCTCGGGAGCACCACCGGCAGCAGCCGAATGCTTCCCGCCATCAGGAGTGCTGGGCAGTGCTGGCGTGGGCTTGCTTGGGGGCTGCGACCGCATCACAGCCACCAGGCCATAGACCCAGGGGCAGGGGCGGGGGCCACAGGTTCCTCTGGAGCTTTATGTTTGCACATTACTCGGTTCCTCTGAGTGCCCTGGGGTTACTTCCAGATCAAGGCGTTCCACTGGGAAGCTGCCCAGCAACCCCGTCAGGACTGTCTTGGCCCCACAGCCGGGACAGGGCCCCCACAGCTTTCTCCCCCCACGGACAGGAAGCTCAGACTGACAGGCAGCTGACTAGGCCAGACCCAGCTCTGCGCTGCTCAGCCTCACGCCAGCACCGGGCGCCGCTGGTCCAGCAGCCAGGCAGGCTGGGAGTCCCCGTGGCCTCTCCTCTACAGCTTGGGGGCGCAGAGCTGGTTCCTGGCCTATCGTGGGCATTTAGATTCCAGAGCCCCCCTCTGTGAGTCCCACCCTTTTGCTTCTCCTTCTGCCTCTCTGACCCTCAATGTCTCTGTCCTGCTCCCGCACAGGACAACTTTCATCGTCTGTCTCGTCTCGTCTATGCCTCCTGCCCCTGCCGTCAACCATTAAAGGCGGCTTTTGTTCTTGCTGCCTCTCTTTCACTTATCCCATCCGACTCACTCCTCACTAACCAGCAGAATGGGTGGTTCATTCATTCATTCAACAAACATTTTCCGCAGTACTCTGTGGAGTATGGCACACAGTAGGCCTACAAAGGCCTCTCAACAGAGAGCTCAATAATATTTATTTCTTAGAAATCATTTATTCTTTAGCAACCTCTTGCTGCATGTCTACCACCAACCTTGTCCTGTGCTAAACCCTGGACCAGGAAGGGACAATTGATTTGCATTCCCAACCCCTAAGGAACTGACATTCTACAGGAGGAGATGAACATTTAGGGTCTTACTATATACTGGTCAAAAGCACAGGCAGAGAGGCTGAGCAGAGGATGGAGGAGTTGGTATGGTGGTTGAAGTCTGAGTGGGCTTCCTGGAGGAGGTGGCAATCGATTGGACCTTGGAGGTGAGCTGGAAGGGAGGGACATTCCAGGCAGGTAGCTGGAGGTGGGGTTGGGAGGACCACGCGGTCTGTAGTACCCTTTGGGCAAGAGAAACAGCCCGAATGGTGGCACGTGCACTTCGTTTTCTTGTTGAGCAGGGCACTGCAAGGCACCTGGATCCAAGCACCACCCCAGCCTCTGAGCACCATGCTGACTCTGCACCCAGCCCTTCAGGACCACCCAGCTGGAGAGCCTGGGGCCCAGCACCAGAGCCCATCCCCTCTCCCGCACCCCCACCCCTAGGCTCGTGAACCTCAGCAGCAGAGGCTGCAAGCGCAGGAGGGACGGCAGCTGCCTCCAGATGCCTCAGGGCATCAGAACCAGGACCCACGAGCCAGACCCACAGGGACAGACATGACTGGTCTCGGGACAGATGGTCCTGCTGTCCCGGGGCACTGGCCCTCGTCACCAAGCCTGGTTCACAGTATGAGGTGGAGATGCTGCAGGGTGGGAGGAGGTGAAACTAGATGCCCAGAGTCTGAGGTGTTTGTGTCTTTGGGCTGATCATTTCCGACCAGTGACACAGGCTGCAGAGCCGCTTAGGAGAATTTTCTTTTGTCGTCTAAATCAGGGACCCAGCCTTGGGGTTTTAAAGCAAGATGACCAGCATTGGAGACTGAGATTGTTAGGCTTAGTCCTCTCTCCCTGGAGGAGAGCTTCAGTTTTCAGAAATCCCTCCAGCTCCAAGCCTCTCCAGTGAGCTGACGCTGGCTGGGCCCAGATGGGCCCCAGTCCTTTCCCTTCTTGTCCCTGCTCCAGATGCTCAGGAAAAGATCTCACTGGACTAAGGGGGGCGGGACACTGCACTGGGCGGAGGCCGTGACCCCCGCGCACTGGCCCCAAATGGCAGGCCTCCGTCCTTTGCGAGTGAGACCAGAACTGAGTCACCTGAGGTCACAGACAGACCTCGGCAGAGATGGGCCCAGTCCTGACCTCCCAAGCCTTGGTCTGGTGGTCTCGCACACACTGGGCTATCTCCCCCAACTCACTTGGTCTCAGTGGCTGGGCAGGGGACGGGGTATGCTGGATTCTTCCTTCTCCCCCTGAAGACCAGACGTCCTGCCACCGCCCCAGAGACCAAGCCTGGAACCAGCTCGGCACCGGGGGGCTTCCTCTGCAGCAGCACCCTTGTTCCCTCATCCCCAGAGGCCTGCCTCCTGCCCCCAGGATGGACACAGCAGGGCGATGAGACCCCCTGGCTCCTCCTGCCACTGCCTCTCTCCCTGGGGAGCGGCTCAAGAGCAGGGTGGCAGAGACGCCTCCCGAGCACGCACAGGCCCCCTCTGAGCTTGGGCAGGGCACGCCCCCCGCCCTCTCCGGCCTAGTTCCCCTGCAGTTAAAGCTGGGAGTTTGGACTGCGCGCGCCGACTCTGGATTCTGTGATGCGGCACTGCCCCTGCCCAGCCCCGACTGCTGTGCAGGGTGGTCCTGGCCCCAGGCTGGGTGCCAGAGGCTGTGCGTGTCCTTGGGGTTATGGGATGGTGCTGGGGAGCAGGTTGGGGCTGAAGAGGCAGGGGGTGCCCCCTCCCCCAGTCTGGTCTCCGGGAAGTTGCATAACAGAGATGTTTATTTTTGGTGAGACTGGGTGGGATTTCTTCTCTTAAAAAAATAAAAAACCCAAAACATAAAACTTATTTGTCTGCCAGGAAGATAAATATCTTTGCTGAAAGCTCTTGGCGCAGCTGCCAGCTGCAGTTTGCATGAGCTGTCACTGAGGCTGGGGTGGCCTGCGTGTGCCTGGCTCACGCGCGTCACGCACGATGCAGCCCACCACCCCATGGCGTCTGTGCTGCCCGTGGCCTCAGGAGTGACCTCCCAAAGCTGCCCCAGGCCCACCTCTGGCACCTCCATCCCCTTGTCCTCAGTGCCTGGGAGGTGGGAAAGATAGAGGCAAAATGTCCCCGTAGGTGTCCCCACTGCCACCCTTGGGATGGCAGCAAACCTGACGCACCTGGATGAAGTCAGGAGCCCTGACAGGTACTGAGAAGAGGCAGCAGGGGTTGGGGTGGCTGGCGCTCACCTGGCCCGCACACGTGTGCGATGACCAGCCCCTGGGCATGTGGCAGGTTGTGTCAGAGGCGCTGCGCACACACCTACTCACCTGCCATGCCACCCGACAGTAAGGCTCCTTTCCCTGAGTCACTGCGAGGGGCTGTGACTCAGGGGGGCTCATACCCACCTCCGGCCTCCAGGCTGGCACCTTTCCCACAGCACCCAGGCGCGCCCCCACTCTAAGGACGCAGGACGGCCTCCCCACTCGGAGGACCTCTCCCAGGTCTGGGGCCCCCCACACCTACAGGACTGGGCCTAACCAGAAATGCAAATGCACACGGCACCATGTGCCAAGTGCTCTCCTTATCGGCCCCTTTAATTCCCATAGCTATCCTAGGAGGACCTACAGGTTATAGAGAGGGGGAAACTGAGGCCCAAAGAGGTAAAGCACACTGTCCAGGGCACAAGGCTGGAGAGCCACACCTGTGGGTTCCCCATCCTGGCGCCAGGCTCCACAGCCAGCTGCAATCTCTGCCCTGGGGCAAGGGTGTCAGCCCTGCACACTGAGCTGAGCACGCTTGGACAGCTACTTGGGCCACACCCCCTCCCTGGCCCCGCCCCCTCAACTTTGACCTAGATTGGTTGACTGGACAGCTCTGAGCGTCCAGGAGTCAGCCGGTGAGCCCCATTCACAGAGGCCATGAGCTCTGTGTGCATCTACACATGTCAGCATCTCGAGGTGCAGGTGCCTCCCGCTTCCCCAGTAAACACAGACCTCCTCGCCCTGAGGGGACGAGACACTGTTGGGACAACAGATGAGGCCCATGTAGAGGGCATGTGACCTCTCACACTGGATTCATGAGCAGAGTCTCCCAGCTCCTGCTGAACCCCAAACTGGACCAGATCAGGAAAGGAGCGGCAAGCTTCTCTGCTTTGATGCCGGCCTCTCCCCCTCGCCCCAAGCACATTTGGCCAGACACGGCTGCTGGATAAGTTTTCTCTTCCACTCTGGGAGTCTGAGGCACTGGGCCAGAATCTTCAATGCTAAAAGAAGTAGTTCTGGCACGGGGTTCTTCTAGAGGGCGGAGCCCTGGGTCAGAGGGTGGGAATAGAGGTCATAGAGGTCAGATTGGCTGACCTGGAATAATATAACATTGGTGCTGAAACACTACCACACAATCCAGCAATTCCACTTCTAGGCGTGTATTCGAAGAACACTCGCGGGAGGACGCGTGCACTCTTAGGCCCATTACAGCACTGTATACAGTAGCCGAGGGATGGAAACCACCTAAGTGCCCAATGGCAGATAAATGAATTAAGAAGAGGTGGTGTATATACACAATGGAATACTACACAGCTATAAAAAGAGATGAAATCTTGCCATGTGCAACAACATGGATGGAACTGGAGGAGATTATGCTAAGCAAAATAAGTCAGAAGGAGAAAGACAAATACTAATGATTTCACTCATATGGAGAAACAAAACAAAAGAACAGACAAAACTAAACCAAAATAAACCCTAGAAATCCAACTGTAGAATTGAGGCTACCAAAAGGGAATTGGGGCATGGGGAGGGGAGGGAGAGAGATCCCTTTGACTATGATGGAGGATTATGGATGCTTTGGTGGTAGATGTGGCCTGGTAACATACACCTGAAGAGGTGTGAACCTGTACCCCTAAATCATATATAGTATTTAAACCAATGTTACTACAATGTAAAATAATACAATTTTTTAAAAAAAGAAAACACTGGTGCTAAGATGGGCCAGTTCTGAGATGATGGCAAAGAGGCTCAGAGAGGGAAAGGGATTTGCCCAAGGTCACACAGCATGTTGACGGCAAACCAGGATTAGAATCCACCTCTCCTGACCTTACATCCAGTGCACCGCTGAGAGGGGAGAGGCATAGAGTGCTCCCCCTGCTCCTCCTTCCTCTCTTGCTTGTTTCAGTCATTGGTTTCTAACTTTCTTTCCTCCCCCCTCAGCCAAAGAGAGCTCCCTCGGTGAGCCGGAGTTACCGCCCGACTCTGACACCGTGGGGATGGATAGCAGCTACCTCAGTGTGAAGGAGGCTGGGGTGAAGGGGCCCCAGGACCGGGCCAGCGCCGACCTCCCCAGCCCACTGGAGAAGGCCGACTCAGAGAGCAACAAGGGCAAGAAGCGACGGAACCGCACCACCTTCACCAGTTACCAACTGGAGGAGCTGGAGAAGGTCTTCCAGAAGACCCACTACCCAGATGTGTACGCACGGGAGCAGCTGGCCATGAGGACGGACCTCACCGAGGCCCGCGTGCAGGTCAGTGGGGGCTGCCTGGGACTGGGGCTGAGAGAGCAGGGTCTGGCCTTGAGCTCATGGCCGGAGCTGGGACCACCCAGCTGTCCTTAAGCACACCAGGGCTTTCTTCATGTCAGTCCAGGGAAAGGCTGAGAGGGCCCCATAGCCCAGCCTTCACACTCCACTCCAACAGGCAAATCTGCTTGGGAGAGGGTGAAAGGAAGAGGGTCCGTAGCAGAATGACTGCCAGTTACATTTCTTGGCCCTTCATGAAATAGAAAGGTGACTGGTTTCTGCTCAGAAGGTCTTCCTCTTGGATAAAGTTAAGACACTCACAGCGGTTGAATGGGTAAAACCAGAAAACAATCCAGTTCTTTTTCTGTCCAAGATGGTTGCCTCTTCCTCCATCTTTCAGGTCCCAACTCAATGGACTTCCTCTGAGAAATCTTCCTGACCACCATAGCTGAAGCAGTATCCCCATAACCACCACCTAACTACTCAAAATACACAATCCAAAAGAACCCTACACAATCCAACACAACAGAATCCAACACAGCTCAAACCAATCCACCACAACCCAACCCAACTCAACCCTACACAGCTCAACTCAATTGATCATAATTCAAAAGAACTCAACACAATACAGCACAATTCAACACAACCCAACATAAGTCAACCCAAATCAACACAACACAACACCACCAAAAAGGTGATCCTCTAGCACATTTTTTTAAAATTTTATCTTCTTTATAAAACTTGTGACTGGCTTAAATTTTTTTTTGATTTATCTCATCCTACTAGACTGTGAGTTCCTTGAGGGCAGGAACTGTTCCTGTATTCTTACCAATTAGAGAAGACCAAACTCAGAGAAACAAAGGCAAAAAATAAACATTTGTGGACAATTGAGTTCTTTTATAGAGGTGCATGCCTCTCCTCTTCTTACATGAAGTTACAACTAAAAAAACCAGAAAGGAATTAAAGACACCTCAACACCTAAAACACAGATAACAGAATTCCTGCCCTAAATCTCAAGCTTCAGCTTAACACAAAACACTCTTAATCAATCTGCTTTTCTATTCCAAAGCGTATTAGAAGTAGCAAATACGGTGTTAGTATATAGCAGGGGTTTCCCCCTTCCATAGGCTTGGGGCATCAATAGCTTAAGAACAAGAAAAAAAAATTTTTTTAATTTTAAATTTAAAAAAAGCACCTCAGTTCTCACCATCTAGCCCAGCAGTCTGGGCCTTCCCATGCCAGGAACCCCCACATTACTCAACGGGCCTCCAAGGCACTTGATGTTGCATTAGCCACTGAAGAATCATCAACAAAGTAGTTCTCAGGTATTCGTAAGAGGCTTATCTGAGCCAGATTCTGTTTAGTAAGGCAGAGACATTTCTAATAGAGTCCAGAAACTTCTTCATCCAATATGGAAAATATGAAGAAAGATCAACAGTTGTCCATAAATAAGTAGCTGTCCAGCAACTGCAGGCGGCCAGAGTGATTCTGAATGGCCTCGCTTGAATGGTGAGTCCCCCAGGGCAGGCACCCACTCATTCCTCGCCAGAGCCTGGCACCTGTGTGGGGAGGGTGGGCAGCTGAGGTGCTACTGTGAGTCTGGAAGTCCTCTCAGACCCACTGTTTCCTCTGAGTTGGGATAACCAGCACTGGTCTTCACGCACCTTGGGATCTAAACAGGAGCCCCAGAATGTGGACAGGAGCCCCAGAATGTGGACAGGAGCCCCAGAACGTGGCCTCGGCTCCTGCCGATGGGTTCGGGAGGAGCTAAAGGATTAGGTGGGCAAAAGGGGTGGCACCTGCAGGGGTTGTGTTGCTGTGGGATAGCCAGTATCCCACATTTCTGTGTGAACAGACATATATCCCCTAACAAATGGGGTGTTAGGAGTGCCCAGGAGTAGAATTCACTTAGTATTGAGAGAAGGATGCCTTTTCCAACATCAAACATGGACATCAGCTGGGCAGGCCTAGCACTCTGCAGTTTTAACACCCTAGAGCCAAAATGGGGTGTCTCTCTCCCTCCCTCCTCTCTTTCTCTCTCTACACACACACACACACACACACACACACACACACACACACACACCCATGTCTACTTCCTAAAAGGTTTTGAGGCAGCTTATAATTAAAAATCAATTATTTTTATCTAATTGTAAAAGAACAACATCATGAAATGGGCAAGATATTCTGTCAAAAGTCTAGGCTAAGCATCCTCACTGCCACTGAGCACAAACTTCAACCTTGAGTTTCCTGGCAGCCAAGGCAGAAAGGGAAATCCTAATTTCTTGCATTGACAAGACATGGAATTGCAAAGGGTCAGGCTGGACAGGATCACCCAGTCCTCTCATTTGATAAGGAGGAAGAGGCCCGGAGATAGGACGGGATCACTGAGTTAACAGTGACTTGGTGGCAGCACTGAGACTAGAATCTGGGGCTCCTACTTCTTTTAATTTAGTTTGCTGTACCAGATTATTCTGAGACTTTTCTTTGTATAAAGCAGCAGGGTGGGTGGGATCTTCTTGTGCGTCAGACCTCTGAGTTGAGCCCTGAGCCTGGCGGTGCTCTGCGGGGCGGCGGGGTAGAGGAAGTGGGGCTGGAACCCCCTGCTGGCCTCTGCTGTGCTGTGCTGCTCTGTGCTGTTTGGGCCATACTCAACTGGTGGGAAGCCAGGTGCCTGGCGCAGAGTAGTGGTGGGGACAGAGGGGGGTGATGAGGGCCCCCCTGAGGAGGACCTTTCCTGGGAAGAAACTCGGGGTTTGGCCCCACTCCAGGGGGCTGCACAGGGGCCTCTCTCTGCTGTCTGGGATTCCAATCTCCGCAGCTGGTGTCTGAAGACAATAAGACAGAGGCCTCCCCACCCTGGGCCACCCCGCCCTGGCCCCAGATGGGCTGCGGTTAGTGAGGCCTCCGCCAAGACGGTTGGTTCCTTGGGGAGAGGCCTGCGCTGAGTGGGCCAGGCTGGGGTGGGCCGGGAGCGGGGTGGTCCTGGGCACAACACGCAGAAGGGGAGGCCACGCTCTCTGTTGCAGGGCAGCACAGTGGATGGAGGCAGGCCTGAGATGGAGCGCCCCAAGGCGCTCTGGAGGGGGCTCTCAGAGATTAGAGATGGAAGGACTGAGTCTCAGGAGCCAAGGATGTGAGCCCAGAGGGCCCCGTGAGGACACCCCTGCCCACCCCCAGCTTCTGCTTGAGGAGACTGAACACCAGTGAGGCTAACTGAGCTTCAGCCTCAGATCCGGCAGAAGGGCTCGGCCTTGCACACACTGTCAGGCCAGGGAGGAAGGACTTAGAGGAGCAGGGAGAAGAGGGCAGCTCTGCTCCCCCACAGCTGCCTCCCACCATCTGTATCTCTAACCCTCAGATAAATCACTCCACTGACCCTGGGCCACTGCCTGCCCAAAGATGGTGCCATCTCCGCAGCCTCTCCCCCGCAGCTCATCCACCTTCCCTCTCCCCACCCCTTCCTCCCCCACACTCAGCTCCAGCCCCTCACATTCCATCTCCCCCTCCACTCTGCCCCTCGCCTCCACTCTAGACCCCTTTCTTGGGCCACCTCTTTCCAGCTCTACCCCCCCAGCCATCAGAGCCTCCTTGGCACCCCCACGAGTGCCCCAGCTTCCCACCACGGGGACCCAGAGCCCCCAGGGGCTCAAAGGAACCCCCCACCCAGGGAGTGGAGGCAACTCACCTTCTCCCCACCCTCAAAGAAAGAAGCCATATATCTTGATGCCTCTAGTAGGCTTCCCCCCCACCCCCCAGCGTCCCCCACAGAAAACCCCAGGAGGCTGAGGAAGCCACGAAAAGACTGAGCTAAGCCTGCAGGAAATTAAACATGAAATGAAAACAAGCTCCTCTTATTCATCCTCTCATCCTGCCCCCAGCCCCCCACTCCAGGCCACTGATAAAGGGGATCCCGTTTCAGCAGCACAGAGAGGAGACCTGATCTGCCCTCAGCTCCCAGTTGGGGGCCCAGGCCTGAGTCCCCTGGAGCACAGAGGGGGAGATGGGGGATTCTGAAAGAAATGGGGGGCTGTACACGTGTGGGGTGTGTGCAGGTGCACACATGAGCATGTATACCTGGGCCTGGGGCGGGAAGAGGGGCTCTGCCCCTCGTTCTCCCCCCACCCTCCCAACACTGACCTGAGACTCACACACCCAGTTTTTTTAACCTCATTCCTCTAGCAGAAGACAGCAAGGCCAGAGCTATAAATAAACAAGTGTGAAGGAGCCTCAAAACTCTGTGCCAGGGTTTCCAGCTCCCCTGCTGCCTGAGGAGGCTCCACCCTTGAGAGGAGGGGCCCAGACACTGGTCCCATTTTTGAGAAGCAGAAACTAAGACCACTGGCAATGCCAGGGTTCCCAAGGGCACTCTGTTCCCTGGCCACACTAGAAACCTAAACAGGCTGGGCAGCCCCAGTGCCCCCGTGGGGAGCCTACCCTGCCTCAGACCATCTTGGGTGCTCCCAGTCCAGAGATGTTTCTGGAACTTGCTGCAGCTCTAGTCATGGTGGATGTGGAGTGCCGTGTGCCTGAGGAGAGCAGTTTTCTCAGGGCCTCGGCCTGCTCGGGGTCTAACAAGGCTCTTGGTCTCCGCAGCCAAGGCCCTCGTCCCCGCTCTGTGCTCCCCATCCTCAAGGCTGCTGGCTGTGTGCTGGCCGGGGTGTGTGCGCCTGAGGCGGCGAGCTGGCAGTAAGCTGACAGGGACCGCTCTCCTGGGGGGTCGGGGTCGGCCTTGACTCAGCCCGAAGCCTCTCCTGGCCCGGAAGTAGATGCCAGCTCTCCTCTCACACCCTCCCGCGGCCCATCCCTCCTCCTCCCCCGTCCCAAGTCACGGGCCAGGGCAGCAGGCCAAGGCCAGCTCGTGCCACGAGGCCCGGAGGGTTCCCAGCCTGTGGCAATGCTCCTGCGAAAGGGTAAAGACCCCACACCCCTCCCACCACCACCTCGGCTCACACCCGACTCAGAAGCCACCCCCAGCCCCAGCAGCACCCAGCCCACCTGAAGCCCCGCCACTCTGCCTCCGCAGCACCAGCAGCTCATCCAAGTGTGATTTTGCAGCAGCCACCCCAGGGAGGCACCCAGGCTGCACCCACCCCTGGGCGGGCAGGCCGGCGCTGCAGTCAGCTTCCATGATTCCTGGTTGCCCACCTCTCCCCCCAAGTGGGTGCGAGGCCCCTGAACGTACCTGCTCTTTACAAACTCAGGCCTGGGCTCTCCTCCCTCCCGCCAGCCGGGTCCCTCACGCCTCCACTGCGCAGCTCAACCTGTTACCGCAGGGGCCTCTGAGCTGGGATGCGGCCAGCGGAGGGCTGCGGAGAGGGCTCAAGAGGGCTCGGGAAGGCCGGAATTCTGAGTCGGGGCGACAGGCCCCAAGGAGCCTTTTGGAAAACGGTGGCAAAATGGTGTGTGATCGGCTGGGAGAATGATCTTCCGGAGTGTTCAGTTTCCATCAGGTTCTCCGCAGGAGTCTGTGGCCCATGGCAGGCCAGGCCATTGTGTTGGGTTAGTTAGATGGCTGCCAGAGAGGACTGGTGACGTGGAGACAGACAGACAGACAGACAGAGACAGAAAACACACACACACACACACACACACACAGGCCTGCTCTAGCATCTATTTTTTTTTTTTTTAAGATTTATTCACCTATACATACAAGCTGGGGTACAGGCCAGAGGCGTGGGGCGGCGAGAGGGTTCACCAGCGACAGAGTGGGGAGCAGAACAGGCAGATCAGAAATACACTGCTGAGGGGAGCAGCGGGCGAGGCAGGAGAGGTCTGCCGCGCCATGTGGGATTCTCCCCGGCCGGGCATCGAACTCACGTTGAGCTCTGCCGACAGCTCCACAGCGCAGCGCTCAACTGCTGCGCCACCGGGGAGGCCCTGCTCTAGCATCTAAAGGGTAGAAAGATGCAGTTCCTGCCCCAGGTCACACCCAGGAGTTGGGTGAAAGTTCCAGACTCACAGCATCAGTGATTCTATGCGGAGAGCTGTTGAGGACAGAGACTGAGGCTGACTCTGATCTGTAACCCACGGCCCTGACTGCTCTGCACCAGCTCGGGGGCCTAGGGCACGGCTTGCCCCAACGGGAGACGAGGCCTCCAGCTTGTGCTGGACCCTGTGACCAAGGCTCTGTTCTCTAGGTCTGGTTCCAAAACCGGAGGGCCAAGTGGAGGAAGAGGGAGCGTTTCGGGCAGATGCAGCAGGTTCGAACCCACTTCTCCACTGCCTATGAGCTGCCCCTCCTTACCCGAGCTGAGAACTACGCCCAGGTAAGTTCCTGCCAGCCTAGCCCCGGGCATCTTCCCTGGCAAAGGGAGCCATTACTCTAAGCTGCCCTCAGGTCCCCTCCAGCTTGTGTGCCATTTATACCAGAATGTGGGAGCCATTTCTGTCCGACCTAAGTGTTCCCGATGTGTCTGGCCTTTAGGGAAGGGCGGTTTGGGGCTTTTCCCTCTGTGGCTTTCGCCAGTTTTACGGGGCCCAGGCAGGCAAAGGCCGGGGTCATGGAGCTCTCAGGAGTCAGGTTTCCTGGGAAAGGGAGTCCTGCAGCGCAGAGGACTTAGAAACTGGCTGCCGTGAAGGTGGAATTCTTTGTGCCGAAACCCAGGCAGTCAGCCCAGGGCCTGACTGTTCCCAACTGAGGAAACTCAGGAGCTCTCTGAGCCTCAGTTTCTTCACCAGTAAACTGGATGTGCTGAGGGGCACCAAGAATCTGAGAGGTACACGGTCCCTCCTCAAAGCTGGTCCTGCACTGCCCTCGACCTCCTGTTCTACCTCCCATAAACACTACAGGACAGTTATGCTCCCGGGGCAGCTGGGGAGGGAGAGGGCTGCAGCTGCACAGGTAGAAGATAAGACTCCCCACCCCCACCCCTGCCCAAGCATCTCCACACCCCGGGCATTGGGCGCCCGGCTCCATCCACCCCCGCGGGGCTCCTTGCGCCCTGAGCAGCCCCCTCCACCCTGAGTTAATGCCCAAGTCTCAAGATCATCAGGCCCTGGAACCTCAGCCACTGGCCCTGGTTCTGGGAGAATTTAGGGGCCCTGCCCACTCCGTCCCTCCCTCACCACAAGCCCAGAGCCCAGACATCCGACGCCAAAGCTCTCTGAATTCGACCTGGCTCCCTTTTATTGGGTACCTGGGATTCGCTGGTTCCAGGGGGGCAGCTGGAGACGCAGGCCCTGGCGTGTGCATGATGAAGAGACAGAACCTCGGCTGTGTTTGAGATGAGATGTCAGCCTGGCTGGGGCGGGGCTGCCCTCAGCTGGTTTTATGGGCTCTTGGTGAAGTTCGGGAAGTTCATTCCTTAAAACGAAGTTTCCACCTGCGGCTGGTCTGGCCCTGGGAACAGCCCCCCCTGCCCCCCAAGCATAGGATCCAAACCCTCGAGGGGTGTCTGGATGTCAGTAAAGGTTTCAAGAGTCTGCCAAGTAAACAATCAAGAATGGTTTTGTCCTGAAAACCCGCTGTAAGTGGGGAGAGGTCATTTAGGGAGTAGGGAAAAGCCCTGCCATCCTACCCTGCCCCGCCCCCTCACCTCCACCTCACCTCACCTCCGCAGCCCTGCTGGCCTGTGACTCGGCTCCCTTCCTTCTCCCCAGATTCAGAACCCGTCCTGGATCGGCAACAACGGGGCTGCCTCGCCCGTGCCGGCCTGCGTGGTCCCCTGCGACCCGGTGCCTGCCTGCATGTCCCCTCACGCGCACCCCCCTGGCTCCGGGGCCAGCGGAGTCACCGACTTCCTGAGCGTCTCCGGGGCTGGCAGCCACGTGGGCCAGACGCACATGGGCAGCCTGTTTGGAGCGGCGGGGCTCAGCCCGGGGCTCAATGGCTACGAGCTCAACGGCGAGCCGGACCGCAAGACCTCGAGCATCGCGGCCCTGCGCATGAAGGCCAAGGAGCACAGCGCCGCCATCTCCTGGGCCACATGACAGGCCCCGCCCCCTTCTCCTTGCCCTCCCCCACCTCGGGGCACTGGCCACGCCCACGCTTTCCGGGCCCCCAGCCTCCCACTCGACTTTCCTCTTAGGAACCTGGCCCAGGCCAGGGGCCTGACCCTCAGCACTTTCAGCCACCCCTTGTCTGAGGCCCCATGGACTGTGGGGAGGGAGGGGGCAGCAGGCCCCAGCCCCTCCCTGGCACTGAGGCAGTGACCCCTGCTCCTGGCGGGAGGCAGCGGAGAAAGCCAGGTGGCCGAATTTTGCAGCTTCGCATCCATTATAAGCTGAAGACCCCTCTCTCCTCTCCTGCTCCTCCACCCTGCCCGGTTTGCCCCCCGAGTCGAGGTTAGACTCCCAGGCAGACCCAGCAGGGGCAGCAGTGCAGCCGGCCGGCCTCTCCTCCTGCGTGCGGCCACCGCGTCAGCAGGCCCCCGCTGTAGCTGAAGAACAGGCTGCCACAGAGCCGGCCTCCTGCCCTCCCGGCCCCTTTCCTTTTCCTGAAAGCCCAGGAATCCGGTGTGGACCCAAGGCACCTGCCTGGCCTTCCCCCGGGCTGGGGAGGAGCCCAGTGGGGCCTGGACACCTGTGCTGGCTATCCCCTGTGCTGGACGCCCCAGAGGGAGTGCTCGGGAAATGAGCCCAAGACCCCACTGTTGTCCAGCCACGCCGGCATCTAGGAGGACGGGCGTCTGCGGGGACCGCGTTCCCACTTCCTTGCACCCCTGATACTCGGTCTGGATGGCACTGGGGGGAGGACACTGACCACCCACAGCACCCAGGGTGCTAGAAGAAGAGCTTCTAGAGAGAGGAAGGGCCATGGGGCGGGGTCCAAGTCAGGCAGGGCTGCGCACACACTTCCAGCTGCCTGGTACCCCATTTCAGGCAGGGTACGGCTGAGGGGGAGCAGGTCTGGGTAGCTTTGTCCCCCATGCAGACAAGCCCCTTCCTGATCACCTGCAGGGGCTGCTGAGCAGTTCCTCGGCCTGGGGGGCTTCCACCTCACACGCACTGACTGGGGCCAGGGCCGCAGTGCACAAGGCGGAAGGCAGCACGGGGGGTTTGATGGAGGCGTGTGCTCCTCACCGGCCTCAGCCTGCCTCCCCTCCTCAGCCTCCTTGCCCAGCGCCTCCATGTGGGTGGGGGCTGCGGTTCCTGGGCACAGGGCAGAGGGGGCTGGGAAGGCCCACCCCTTGTCTGGTCTCTGGAAGGGCTCATGGACTGAGCTCCTCTGGGTCACTTGCTCAGTTCCAGATGTGGGGGCACGTTTCCTTCCCAAGTGAGGTTTGCCTGCCTGCCGGAAGGGCCTCCCTCTGCAGGGGAGCCTCTGTCTGCCTGACTTGAGAGCTGCAGCTTGGGCGACACCAGGGCCCACGTGACACCAAAGCGTGTGGACCCAGCAGGTATCATCTAAGGAGGCCATTTGGTGTCCCGGGATGGAGAGGTGTCCCTCTAGCCAGTAGCCCCTGGGGGGAGGTACAGTAAGTCCTCTCTAATGTCGTTGGTAGGTTCTTGGAAATTTCAACCTTAAGTGAAATGTTGTTTGACTGAAGAACATCTTTGACTCAGCCTCACCTGGGATATTTTTTCCCTCAAAATGATGTTACTTGAGGATTTGCTGCATTCACCTCTTCTACCCTCTACCTAGCCCCTAACAGTGGGGAAAGCCAGGTCCAGCAGGCCCAGGGGCCTGAACACAGGACACAGGGGTGGGAGGAGAGTAGATGTCCTGTCCTTGAGCTGCTCGAGGTTTTGGGGGATCCACAGTCCCTCCCTCTGCCTCATGTTCTCATCTGTTCCTGAAACCAGACCGGAGAAGGATATGCTTTGGCCTCCTTTAGCGAGAGACCTCTTTGTGAACCATAGCTCTGAAACTGGTCTCACAGAAGTGAATGGGGTCTTGGACATTGAATTAAATTTTCTCGAAGGCTTGGCTTTAAGTGTTCATGTATTTGAGGATCTTGGAAAGAGTCTTCGGAAGCCTTTTTGAGTTCTGAGGTTCACTGAAATTGCTCAGATTCCCCATAATCTGGAACAGGCAAGGAGCAAGAGCTCAACTCTGAGATCGTTTCCCCAGGTGCTTCTCACATGTTCTAGTGGCTGGAAGGACGCGACTGGTGCTTTTGCCATGAGTTTGTCCTCCCCCAGGAGAGTCAGTACAGAGGGGGAGGCAAGGGAGACAGGAGGCTCCAAGGGGATTCTTCTGGAAGGGACCCCTAGTGCTCAATCCCTCTGTGTGTCTGCTTTCCAACTAGGCTAGACTTAAGTCAGGCAAATTTTAACCAAAATGCTTGAGAAGAAAAAGCCTCTAATAGAAGGCTCTGTGGCTGAGCGCCTGTCCCAACACAGCTGAGAGTATCTGAGAGTGAAAGTGTGAACCATCTCTGCCCCCGCCCTCCAGGGCTGCCTGACACTTAGAGCCTCCAAGCTGGGAAGGAGCTTAGAAACCCCTTTTAGTGCAGACCCTTCACCACGAAGGCGAGAAGGCCCAAGGATGGCTGAGCCCTGTTTAAGCTGCCGCCAGGCTGTGAGAGGAGGCTGGCGTGACCATCGGGGCCCCAGGCTGTGCTCCCCTGCACCTCAAGCCTCACTCAGCGGCCCAGCTCTCCAGTTGGCCTCCCCGTCCCTCCCAGGCCTCTGCCTGCTAGGGTGGGAGGCGCCCCGTAGCACCCGGGCGACAGGGGGCGGGGAGGGGTGGTGCTGAGCAAGTTTGGGCAGCTCTGCAGCGGCTGGCTCCCTCCTGCTGAGCCAGGTCTCCTGGCCAGCACAGAGGAGACTCTCTCTCCCTGCTCTGTGGCCGCTGCAATGAATAAGCTAAACAAGGTGGCTGTTTGCCTGAGATCTCAACAGAGCCGCTGTGCAGAAGTGACGTAGGGGGCAGCTGGCAGGTCACTGAGCAGCCTCCCCGGCGGACAGCCTCTGAACCCTGCTGGAAACGGTCTCGGAGGAAGCTGAGGCTTGACACTAAGGTGCTGCTACACCCTCAGGTGCCATCACTGCTCCCGGGGCGTGGGAGGGGAGGGCGCTGGGGGACACCCAGAGAGGCTTGTCCCCGGGTCTTCAGTGGCACTGAGAGGATACAGGCTTTGAAACTTTCCTTGAATCCTTTCAACTATACTTGATGCTCAGCTCTCACGACCGTGCCTCCAGCTTGGGAAGGCGCGGGGCCGGGTTAGTTCGGAAACACTGCAAGGGGGTGGGGGCAGCCTGGTGCGCTGGGCCCCAGCACACACTGCTGTGGCCTCTCCAGGCCCAGCTCCAGTGCCCCACCTGCCCTCGTTTTGGCTGGGCGGATAAGAGGAACTTGCCCAGGGAAACCACCAGGCTACCTGCTCGCGCAGCCATGCTCTCTCTGGCCAGACTGTGGGGCACTCACCTGCAGACACCCCGGGCTTCTGCTGGACGGCTCTGTTGTCAGGTGCCAAGGCACACAGGCCTAGCTGGGGGAGGATTGTTGGCCGACCGGCCCCCAGGATAATCCATGACTGCCAAAGAGAAATGAGAAGACAAGAACTCGAATTCTCAAGGTCACACGGACCCACTTCACTTCGTAAAGGATGCTGTAGGGAGGGAAGGTACGGGGGAAATCATTACCTAGTCACACCCGCTCCCTTCCTCCCCCTTCACTTACATACACAGAGCTAGGCCTTTATACTACTGATTTTGAAGGACAGTTTTCAATGTCTAATGATCTGTTTGGGTGTGCAGTGGTTGAATACGAGAGCTGAGTGATAGAAGGAACATGAACCTCAACCAATACTGACTGTTCTCATTGTAAGATAGTTTAACCCTGTATAGACGCAACTTTTTCCTTTAGCTTAATGGCCTGGGGTGGAATATTAAAAATATATATTAAAAATACATTAAAATTCAGAAAAATGTATAAAAAAATGAGGTCGGTTCCATAAAGTTTTACTGCCTATCCCACCATGTAACTACATTATAGCAAAATATTAAAAGAAAGGTTCTTGCCTTTTAAAGTAAGTTATTGCACTTACATCTTTTGGGGGGAGGGGAGCAACACTGATGAGAAGGGGGCTTGGGGGCCTAGGCACGGGGCCAAAGGGAGAGTGGAAGCAGCTGGGCGCCCCCAGAACACCCTTGGCTGGGCACAGCCCAAACTTTCTGTTTGGTTGTTGTTTGCAATAAACTCCTTCTCCTTCCTCTTCTCAACTGGAACCTGTCTGTTTTGTTCCTGACTGGTGACAGATGAAATGTGATCAGAGGGGCCTCTGAAATCTCACGTTAATTGAAGTCGGCAAAAAATACTAACAGTGCCCTTTTGAACTGCTGACACAGTGCAGAATGGATTACCAGGGCTAGATTAACAACAGGTGGCTGGCCAGGGCTCCTGCACAAAGAGGGGGTGCACGGCCAAGGGTCTGGGATGCCCCCCTTCATCCCAGACGACCTGTCTGCACAGTGAGCAAGCTGGGGGGGAGGGAGCGAGAGAGCAGGGGGGCATACCAGAGCCCACTTGCCAGGCAGCAAAAAGGATCCCCGCCCCCCCATGACATGGGGCCCAGCACAGCCGTCAGGTCTGCACGGCAGTGGCTGGCCAGGCCCGATGCCCCAGGTCACAGTGCTGGAAGCTGGGGGGGAGCCCAGGCAGGGAGGTGCGGACCATGGAGCACAGGTGGGCGTCCAGGAGGGGCAGGTCCTGGCGCCGGCTCCCCCCAAGTTGCAAGAGAACTTGCAGGCAGTGTGGTCAGCTGAGTTTTAAAGCAAAGTTCTAAGAACCAGTTGTGAAGCAGGAAAGTGCCAGGTTCTGTGAGAGAGTAAGTGCCACCTTGCTTCCCAGCGTGAAGGCGACTCTGGGTTAACTTAGCTCCAGGGACCCCTTTTTGGGGAGAGTTGTTGCTGACCCCCAGAACCTTCACTCTGTGGGAGGGGACTAAGTCCACCCACTGTGAGTCTGTTGGCAAACTCCTGTTCACCCTCATTGCAACAAATCAAATGCTGCTTCCTTGAAGCCACAGCTTGGTTTGGTTCCTGTGGGGACTAAGTTCACATTCAACAGAGGCCCAGCTGGGTTTCAGGTTGGCCTGGGTCTCGAGTTTGCTTTAAAAATTGACACCAGTCATCCTTTCTGGGGCTCAGGGTCAGGGAGCACTTGGGCTGCCCACCCCAAACTACAACCTAGCAGCCAAAGCAGACACACCTGTCCACCTCGATCTCTTGCTTCTGTAGGTGGGAGCGGAGCAACCTCAATATCCTGGATCTAGACGAGGGTTACTCCAAAGGCAGGTGGCGTGAGAGGGTCATTCACGCCAACCCCCCTAGACTGGGACCTCGTAGTCTCCAGAAGGACGTGGCCAGCAGGGCTCCCTCTGATACTGTGGCCTGTCCTGCCACCCAAGACGGGTCATTGCTCTCAAACCATCTGGGGGCTTTCCCTCGGCCACATGCTGGACTTGCCACCTGCTCCGCTTGGAATGCCGAGTCCTGCTCCTAAGAGATTCTGCTGCTTCGGACGGCTTCCTCCGGATGGCGCGTCCTCAGAGAAGCTCTTCAGCATGACGTGCCCACACCGACTTCCACCCCTAGGTCAACTGGTGACCCTTCACGTTTCTCACACCGTTCAGAACATAACCCCCTAGTACCTGGTAGCCGACCCTTCTCCAACACGCTTAAAAGGCTCCAAGAGGAGACAGACTGGTCTGCTCGCCCAAGCCCTTCAGAAAAGAGGTACGTGGAGAAACTGAGTGATTGAAAAGGGTTGGGGGGTGAGAAAATGTTCCTGGTTTGGGAAGGGAAGAGGACAGATGGGGGGGTTCCTGTGAGAGAAAGCGGAAGCTGCCGGGGCCAAGGCCAGCCTGGAGGGATCTCTGAGCCCTCTCTCTGCTGACAGTCCCCTTCGTGATCTGAAGCGATGCGCCCAGGCCAGGCCAGAGGCTGACCTCTTTGTGGGGTGTTCCTGGGGCGAGGCCGGCACAAAGCCCGTGCCCCAAGATGGCACAAGGGGTCTCAGGGCTCCAACTCGACTTCCTGCAGTCAGCCCTGGACAATCCCCATGCCCGTCAGCCTCCACTCCCGTGTTGGGGACACTGGGCGGCAGCCCCTTCCCCGCACTGGTGCCCACCCTGGCAGAAACCGCCTTGCCTTCAGACGGCGGGGACCAGGAGCCGGCTGGTGGATTTGGCTGGTGGGGAGTGGGGCGGTTCCTCTCCTGACACAGGCTCACACTTGCCTGCTCAGCAGCCAGGGAACAATAGGCCCTCCGCAGAGCCCGTTCCCCAGAATAGGGCTGTCTGTGCACTCAGAAGTGAGATGGTGCATGCCAGCGCCAGAGACAATGGGGTGTGAGAGTTGACATTTTCCCAGGAATTATGTGATTCCAAACAGATTTTTTTTTTTTTTTTTAGCTCAACACAGACCAACAGGCTTGAGGAAAGGCGAACTTCCGAAAGGAGCCTCAGCTTGCGTCCATGTGCGCTCCATGTGTTAAGGTGCTGCCATGATGTGGGCTCTCCCGGAGTGCTGGCAGGGCGTGGTGCCGACATGTGGAGGCGGCCGTCTCCTTGCGCTGCCTCCTGGGAGTCCTCTCTGGCGGGTGTCACCACCCCCTCCCCATAATGGGGCTCTATCATTTCCAGGCTCTGTGGGAAAGGGCAGAGGAGCTCCTTGTTGCTCTGAGATTGTGGCCAAGCTACCCTACAGAGAAAATGAAGTAATAACTGTGGGTGGGGAGGACAAGGGAAGGAGATGAGAGCAAAGGAGGAAACACAAAGGCAACCTGCGTCTCCTCTTTGGGACAGGTTTGGATAGAAACTTCTTGTTAAAGTGAGAGCTCGGAGAAGCACTGGCCAGGAAGCCTTGTGGTGAGGTGAGAGATAGGACACCCGGGTTTAAGTACTGCCTTTACAATTTATTGGCTGGGTTATCTTAGGCAAGCCACTAAGATTCTTTGATCTTTCCATTCTTTATCTGTAAAATGGGGATAAGCAACTCTTTCCTGCCTATCTCACAGGTGGTTATGGACCCAAGAGAGTTAGAATATTTGAAAATAGATTACAGCTGTACAGGCGGGAGGAACTGTGCATTCTGGTGGCTGGGAAGGGCTGGGGCTGGGAGAGATGATTTCCATTTAGAGACTAAGGGCAAGGGGGCCTTAAAGCTTACAGCACTGTTTCATAAAGCCTGTCACCGTGCCATGGGGCACTAGGAAGCCCCAAGATGGTGCTATTTATCAGATAGGCACATTCCAAAGGGTCTTACAGTGTTCTAGCAAATTCCGACGTAGGTCCAGCAAACCACTGGGCTGCTGTCACTTTCTGGCTAGGCAGCTGCTGAGTGGTTGTATCCAGTTCCTGGTCCCTCCCTGCTCTACTCCATCAAGACTGATGCCAAAGACCGTCAATCTACTCCATCGATACTGATGCCAAAGACCACAACCCCGACCAGAACAATCATCTGGAGAAGGTTCACATCGCCGACAGACAGAAATGTCAGATTTCAGCCCTAAACTCCTATTCAGTCTCATCCTTTCCAGTTCTCCAACCTGGACTAAGAGCTTCTGTAATTCCAGGACACACTTCATACTTTCCCATCTTCTTGTTTCCTTTCACCACCTCAGGTTGGAGCGCCTACCCCAACCTCTGACCCACCCCATCCACCTAAATGCCCACCACAGGTGCCACCTGAGCCCATAAACAGGCCTGTAAATGGCTTTTCTTTGTACTTATTAATTTGATTACAAGCTCCTTGAGGCTGAAATAATGTCTTCTTCGCCTCTTTACCACAGCTCCTGGCACAGTATCTCTCACGTGGTGGACATTTCATAAATGTCAGCTGGACAGTTGGCAAGTCTGGATTCCACATCCAGAACACAGCAGGGAATGCTTAACACATTGTTTGCAGGTAGTTTTTATAGCGCGCTAACAGGTCGCGGGGGCCATTTTTTGCTAATTTTTTAAGTATTAAAAAAAAAGTATAAAAATAAACATATTTATACATTACCCGCATTCTACCACTAGTCTATAAAAAACGTACTAATACATGTCCCGTGCTCTAATACCAGTCAACGTAAAACATATAAATACGTTTCCCACATACAATGTGTTAATTGAGGTGACACCACTGGAGGCAGCCTAGGTCCCGAGGTGCTGAGCAAACATCCAGGTTCAGGACCGCTGACAACTGTGAAAGAGGGGTTTTTAACCACTCCAACAATCTCTTTAGAGAGGAGTAATTACATAACACAAAACGCCCCAATTTTACGTAGAAAGATGGATGAGTTTGGACAAATATAGATATGTTGTAACCATCACCACCACATAAGATTGATATTATTTCCTCCTTACTTGATAGAATGTGCCAGTAGAACTATGTAGACTTGGATATTTCTTTACAGAAAGTTTTCACTTATGAATTTGACTGATTTAACAGATGCAGGGTTAATTAGATTTTTCTATTTCTTCTTGAGGGAGTTCTGTCAATTTGTCTCTCAAGGATTGTGTCCATTTCATCTGTTGTAGAATGATCAGAATAAAGTTGTTCACATATATTCCCTTTTTAATATTTTTGGAATCTCTGTCAAGTCCTCATATCAGCAGTGTATATCTTCTTTTCCTCCTTGAACACTCAAGAGAGCTGCTCTCATTGTTATCAAAGAACAAGTTTGTGTTTAATTGGCTTTTCTTCACTGTCCATTTTCTATTTCCACTCTATGATCCTTTTACCGAGTTTGGATTTGCTATTTCTTTTCTTCTTTCTTAAGGTAGAAGCTTAGATCATTGATCTCAGTTCTTCATTTCTAGTTTAAACTCTTCAAGTTATTGATCTGTAAGTACACCATCCCATACCTTTTAATACATTGTTTTCATTTTTTATCCAGTCCAAAATATCTTCTAAATCCCTTTGTCTTTATTAACCCCTCTATCATATTATTTAGAAATGTTATTTAATTTCTAACTGTTGGGGATTTCTCTTGTTATCTGTTACTGATTTTTGAATTCCATTGTGGTCAGGTAATATACTTGTTGTTTTCAATTCCACTGAAATTGTTGAGACTTAATTTATGGTGCAACACTTGTGAATGTTCCATGCTCATGTGGCAAGAATGCATATTCAGCTATTGGTGGATGACGTGTTCTATAACTGTCACTTAAGTCAAGGTGGTTGATGGTGTTATTCAGGTTGTCTAAATCTTTCTGATTTTTCTATCAACTTGTTCTATCAACTACTGAGAGAGGAATGTTAAAACATCGAAACATAATCTTGCTTTGTTTCTCTCAGCTGTTAGCTTTATAGATTTTTGAAGCACTATTATTCAGTGCCTACACATTTAGTATTACTTGCTCTTCTTGATGAATTGACACCTTTATCACTATGGAATATTTCTCTCTCTGCCTGGCAATATTCCTTGTTTTAAAGCATAGTTGTTGTTTTTTTCTAATATAATCACTCCCACTTTCTTTTGATTAGTATTTGTCTAGCATATCTTTTTCTGCCCTTTTAATTTTTTAACTTAACTGTATTTAAGTGTTTACCTTGTAGATAAAATATAATTGCTCTTGCTGTTTAATAGTGATAATCTCTGCCCTTTAATTAGAATGTTTAATTTATATTTAATGTAATTATTGATATATTTTGGTTTAAGTGTACACTCTTGCTTTTTTATTTGTCCCCTTTGTTCTTTGTTTACTCTTTTTTTCCTGCCTTCTGTTTGAATGTATTTCTGGTATTCTAGCTCCAGTATTGCTTTAATAGTTTCCTTTTTAAATGGTTTACAATGTACATCTAGGGTTTGCAATGTGCATCTTTCATTTATCACAGCCCAACCTACAGATATCTTCCTAGTTTTCTTCCCAACTCACTGTCAAGTCTTTGCTGATTTTTCCTTTGCTTCCCTTCCTGTAAATGTTACAGGGGGCAGAGTAATCAGGTCTCAGTCCTTTTCTCTTCTCTACTTGTACTGACTCTATGGTTAATGTCATCCAGGCCTATATTTCTAAAACCCTAATTCTACTATGAGTTCTAATCCCCCCTAACCTCCCAACCCAGGCTCTAGAGCACACCTGCTTACATTACACTACCCCTTAGATGGGTCAAAGACATCTCAAATTTAGCATCTCTAAAGTAGAGTTCTTGATTTTCTCTCTCAACGCTTTGCTGCTTTCACCTTTGCCCGGTCTGCCATATTTCATTTAATGGTATCACACATTTGTGTAAGACAAAAGCCTAGGCGTTAACTATGAATCCTCTATTGTTTCTATCTTCTGTATTCATAAGAAAAATCCAATAGACTCTATTTCCAATATAACTTCTTGTCACCTGATACCATTGTCTGCTGATACCATTTTAGTTGAACTACAACACCAACATCTCTTACCTGGCCCTCCAAAAAAGTCTTCTGATTTCTCTTCTCACATGCTTACTCCCTACAGCCTATTTTCCACCAAGTAGGTATAATGATCTTTTCATAAAACGTTATTCAGATGTCATGCCTCCACTTAAAACCTTCCCATGTCTTCCTGTCACACAATAAAAATCCAGAATCCTTATAGGTAACATGGCCTTAACACAATTTGGCCCCGAGTTACTTCTCTGGCATCATCTCTATCATGCTCTCCAGTACACAAGAGTAACTCAATACACTGCAGTAACACAGGAGTTCTTGCTTAGCTTGTTCTCACCTGAGGACCTTTATGTTAGCTCTTCTCCCCACCTTGTACCCTCCTTAGCATTAAATCTGTTTAAATGTCACTTCTTAACTGGCCCATCTAAGATACCTCCTTATACCCATTGTTCTCATTTTCCCCTTGCTCTGTTTCATTTTCTTCATAGTATGTATTACCATTTGAAACAATATTCACTTCATGAATTACAAGATAAATTAGTTCATTATGAAGTACAGAATTTTGATTATCTTCTTTTAGAGTATAAGATTGATGAGAATAGGATACTTTGTCTTATCCAATGTAGCATCCTCATATGAAGAACAGTATATGGCACATCCACGTGCTCGACTGAATGAATTCAACACATCAAAAGGTTTTTATTTTTGTAAGGGAAAAGAATCTTTAGGAGTCAAGAGACTAAAAACACATGAGTGAAAATCTACTTTCTCCTGGCCCCTTCTGCCAAAGTGAATTAAATCTGGTTGTCAGATGCAATTCTCTTCATTAATAGACTTCAGCTTCAGGTTGTATCCACAAAAAGATTTCTCTACTAAGTGACTTACCAGGCTAATCCATTCTGAGAGGCAGATAGTTATCTTTAGCCAAAGTTCTGATAGCTAATGCGGTCTCCTACTCATCGTCTCATGGGATCCTTTTGATGTGTTGTCAACATCTGAAGGAGCCAGAAATCACTCCTGAGTTAAATCCTCATTTAGAATATTTCCTAGTTCCCAGACCTCTGCACAACATATAGTGATACACTGCACTGGGCTGCCAGATGTTTTCTTTCCATCCCAACATGGTCCCAGGTCATTCTCTCTTTTGAGATGGTGCAGTCATGGGACCAAAAGGTGCGTTAATCTGAGATCAACAGACATTCCTCCTTATAACTTCTAGAAAAGGACCAACGTACCACTGGCAACTGTAAGATGCTATAAAGGGAAGGAGGGAATCCTTGTGTCCTCCATGCACTGAGAAGACAGGGGCAATGGAATTGTCATTTGGCCAAGTTGTCAATACATCAAAACAAACTGATGACAAGGCTATTATGAGAGAAATTACTGAGACTACATCCAGAAAACAAGGAAGAGATTGGGCACATGGTAGGCAGAAGAGAGATGTAGCTAAGTCCCTTAAGATCTGCTAGAGAAAGACCACGGGAAATCCTATAGGAGCTGCTGCCACCAATGCACAATTTTCGTTAATTACCTCAATTGTGGCTGTTATCCCCTTAATGAGAAACACAACTTTACTTCTAAGCAGGGAATGAGGCTGGCAGAAAGCTGAAACCTGAAAATCAGCAGATACAAGGCTGCATATAGCCCTTACTATTGAAATTAAGCCACATCCAAAACACAGGGGGAGGGCTCCAAATAGATTCAGACAGCAGCCAGCCATGCAGGGCCCTCACCAGGCACCGGATGGACGCTCTCCGGACTCGTCAAGAGGCCCAAATCCCAAGTGCTCATTTCAATAACATGAGAAAATAAACATGGGGCTTATTTATAGCACAGGAAAAGGGCTGGGGCAAAAGAACTGCTCATTCGGTAATCCACCCTGACGGGGCCAGATAGGATCCAGACCCCCAAGCTCTGGTAACAGGGTATGCAGAAATAGGGGCCGGAAGAGGGCTGGCTGCCAGCATCACCAGGTACAATCTGGTAAAGGCCCTGGTTAAGGAAGGGGAAGAGAGCTGACACATCATTTTATCTCACCAATCCAGGTCTGAGTGCTCTCCAATTTCTAGTGAAGGATACTAATGCATAGGTAGACTTCCTTCAAGGTCCAGGATAAGCTAGCGTACCACTATGAGGAAAGGAAAACTTAAAAATCATGGTACTCTCTGTGCACTGGAAAAGATGATGCTAATGGAGTCTGCTTTTACAGTTGGAAGTAAAATTATGTGCAGAGCCCAAGGCTCCTGATGGTCTTCCACCATCTGTGCTCAAAAATTCCTACTACAATCAGAGCTCCTTGAGACCAGAACAGTATCTTGTTTAACTCTCAATCTCCTGGGCCTAGCACAGGGCCCTGTGAATGAACAATCGGAGAAACCGAATGACTGAATAAATGCTCTTATTTCACCTGGATCAATCTAGGTAGTGGTTGTTCGGCTGTGACTACTGGGAAACCAGATGTTCCTTGAATTTATCCCCGAGTGTGGTCATGCAGTAAGCTGGCAGCTATAAATAAAAGCCCAGGTAGCTAGAGGGAAGGGCTGACTGGGTGTCTGGGTCTAAGACGTGGACTCCAGCCCCTGCTCTATGGCAGTTCTCACCCCACATGCAGCAACTGAGGTCGTCAAGATCGCACTTTGCTGAGGAAACCTCTAGCTGCCTGGTACCTCTTGCCACCCAGGCATTCTTTTCTGTCTTCTGCCTGCCAGCTTTGTGCCCATCAGGGGAACTGGGAAGATATGTAGCCCAGGGGACCCGCCAATTAAGGGCAGAAGAAAAAGCTTGAACCTGAACAAGCTGTAAATTGGAGGGAACAAAATGCCAGACACAGATATTGGTGACTCAACCACTTCTTGAAAAGGAAAGAGGCCTGGGAAGAGGAAGAGGAAGAGGAAGAGGAAGCCAAGCCCTCCCCGGTCATCTTGCCTGTGCTGCCAGTGACGGCGAGAGCCTGATATGGAAAAGGCAGGACTCAGAGTGGCCTGAAGAGACCCACAACCCCTCCCTGGGAACTGGGAGTCATGAAGCCTGAAATCAGGAACCCCTGGGAGTCCACTTAATGCAGGGGGAAGAGAGGCTGTGGGTTGAGCTCAGAATGCTCCTCCCCTAAAGGAGAAAACCTTAAGATTGAGAGTGGAGACGTCCCCACCTAACTTTGGTCTACACCAGCTCAGTGAAGCCTGTTTGGATCCTCAGACCATGTGTGCTTGGCATCATGGGGCCAAAGGCTATTCCTGATCCTACTGAGAAGTAGAAAATGGTGAGGATCAAACCCTGGACTAGGAGAGGAGCGGCAGGGCTCCTCCGAGGGAGATGAGCAGACCGGTCCAATTTTTCACATGCCTCAGGACCTGCAATGGGAAGTTCAAGTTGCTTCCAAAGTCTTCCTGGCTGGGAGGTGCCTGCTAATATGGTTAGCACTCCTGCCAGAATTACTGCTCAGGAAGTGGCTGGAAGAGGCTTGCAGCCAGGCTAGTATTCTCTCTGTCTCTCCCTGCTGGAGCTCCTTGGGGAGCTCCTTTGTAGCAACAGGAGACTGTCTGGTCCAAGAGAAACGGAAAAAGCCAACCAGCCAAAAGAGCAGCTTGGTTCCCCAATGCAAAGGAAGCCCACCAGGGGCAGGAGGGGTGGCTGATCGGGAACCTCCAACACCGTTAGCTGGGTTCCCAAAGATCTTCTGACAGCAGAGCAGCACAGAGTCCCACCAGAGCTCAACCACTTCCCAAGCCAGTCTCTGCTTCACCTGCTGCTTCACTTTATCATCAAAGGGCTCTCAGCAATCTGCTTTCCTGCAGCCAGAAACCTGTGTCTTCAAACGGTGAGGATACCCTCGCAAATCTCCCCATCGCCGTGCTGACCATGACTACCTTCCCAAGAAGAAGCTGGGGTCACAGCAACTCCCAGAGCAAATGAGAGAAAGGGGTCACTTACCGCTTCCAGCTTCCAGTCCTGGCTGGCACAGGCCACTATGACGGCAGCTTTCTTCCAGAGGCAGCAAAAAAACTAGCCCCTAAAACCACAAGTGTGAAGCACAGTTGGAAGTTCCCAAGGCTTTGGCAGGGAGGCCAAAGCAGCCAGTTTTGAACTTCATGACGCTGAATAAGAAGAGGAGACAGTACAGCATCGTTTGCAGGGAAGAACCAAACTTGTCATTTTCCTCCATAATTATCCCAGGAGAGATTTTTTTGTCTAAATGTGTAAGGTTCGGCAAAAGACATGAGACAGGATTATTAACGGCTATCTAATGTTACCACCAAGAAGGGTTCCCAACATTATCGTTCCCAGGGGGCCCATCCCAATTAGGTCCCTGCGGCAGGGCAAGTGGCTTAGTGCATTCTTCGGCCCAGCTCAGGTTCATCTGTGCAGGCCAGTGAGATGCAATTTCTTATAAAAGATTTCTTTATCTAAAACCAGCTGTTGTCTGCATAGGCCAGAACATGACATTTTAATTAGCATTATTGTTCTGCTTCTGAAACCAGGCCCGATGGCATCCGAGGGCAGATGGTCCTGACCCAAGTGACGGGCAAGTAGCTGGTGGGAGGCTCAGAAATGTGCTCGCCACGGGGCGAGAGGCCCTCGACCCCCTCTGAATCCATGAATCATGCTCACTCACTAGACTCAGGTCCCCAACTTCTCCCTGTGACCCCCACCACCCATCTGTTCACAGGGCAAACACTTTGGAGGTTTACTTCAAATGCCTGGGACATACTATTCATTCCGTAATGTACACTTTTTTATCCAAGGCTGCGAGATCTAACCCCCAATGTTTCTGGGGGTAATGAGATTATTTAAATGGAGTTTGAATGCCCTTAGCAGTCGGATGACTTCTGTGGTGGTAAAGTCATACTAACAAGGCTCCTTAAGCAGTCGGATTAAAGAGCTCATCACCCGGGCCTCTCTGGTGGCACAGCATTAGGCGCTGCGCTGTGGAGCTGTCGGCAGTGGCGACGTAAGTTCGACGCCCGGCTGGGGAGATTACCACATGGCGCGGCAAACCTCTCCTGCCTCACCCGCTGCTCCCCTCAACAGTGTGTTTCCGTCAATCTGCCTGTTCTGCTCCCCACTCTGTCTCTGGTAAACCCTCTCACTGCCCCACACCTCTGGTCTGTACCCCAGCTTGTATGCATAAATAAATCTTTAAAAAAAAAAAAGAAAAAAAGAGCTCATCATCCAAAAGCAAAGGGCCAACAAGGTTTGAAAAAGAAAGAAAAAAACATCCCATGGGAGGGAGAAGTGAGTGGATTAGAAACCAGCGTCTGAGGAAGAGCAACGGCGTCTGAGGCGGCTTGGTGGAGGGCACACACCAGTGGGGTGACACAGACAACATCAGGACACACGCTTGGCTTGCCCCCCATTCACCTGTTCCTGGTCATAGAAAACAAGCTAGAGAACCCCCAAAGGGGAGAGGCACTCACTGTTTGTGTCAATTGTCAGTCTCTGGTGACAACAGGGGTCCTTTTCTCTTGGTTTCTCGCAAACCACCCCCAGAATAATGAACACGAGACCAAAATGCATCCCTGCTGACGCATCTGTGCTGATCCCAACTCAACGCACCGCCATTAAGCTCCTGTGCCTGCCACGGCGCAGCACTGAACACAGCATCGCCACGGCTGCGTCTGCAAGATGCGCCAAGGGGACGCGACAGTGCTCCGTCCCTTCCAGCAGCGACAGCCTGCGATCCTGTGACTCCTTAATATGAGTGGATGAAACGCTCGTGACTTCCACTTACAGTCTTGCTACTTGTGAAATTTTTCTTTGACCTCTCAAAATCTGTGGGAACACATCTTGCTACAACTGCACATTTAAAAACGACGGCACAGACTCACCTACATGTCACTCGACAGAACAATGGTGGTGATTAGTGACTTCGACTGGAACACAACTAGGTTTTAGTAATTATATCCATATTCCAAGCAAATTGTTATGTATTTTGTGTTCTGGGGACATATGTTATGGCTAAAGTCCAAACTGTGGCTAATCTTAATATTAGAGCCAGATAAATCTGTTTCGAATCCATAACATCTAACATTTGCCAGAGTAGATTTGTTCATCAACTGGGCTTAAAGAGGTATAATTCACACATGTGCAGTATTACTAAATGCTGAAATTTAACAATTTAAATATCCAGCAACTATTGCAAAGCAGTTGTTATAGCAGCATTTAACATTAGCCAGAACCTCCCTGGCTAACGTTAAGTTTATACCAAAGAATGGGGGAAATTCTGGCACCCTCTTGGGGTGGAGGGTCACCATGGCAACTTCTACCACACAGTACTAGCTAGAACCTCTCAGTGGATGGCTGTAAGATGTACTCCGTACCTCCCCCCTCCACGCACACACCTATAAAACAGTGATGGGATCTAATCAGGAAGCAAGCGGATTCCTTTGGAGGGCTTGGGCGACATCTTCCCTCGGCATATTTACGGCATATTTACGGCTCGGCTCTTCCTCTGCCTGCGCACATGGCCCCCTGCACCAGTCTTCCCAGACACAGGCAGCAGGCTGGAGTTAAGGCCAGAAGATGGAGTTAAACACACGAAAGGAAACAGTTTCTTGGACTATCAATAACCAGCATTTAAGACATAGTAGAAAAAGGAATAAAAAATATTTTAATCATATCAAAAAGCCAAATGAAAGAGGAACAGTTCATGGAACTCGTAGGATCGGACTCGGCAGCTGGGCTCTTCCTCTGCTGTCCAGAGCCCCAGCCCCCAAGGCAGATATCAAATCCCACTAAGACGTTTGGATCTTACACCAAATTCAGCACTTGGCTTTTTCTCCAAAGAACTCACTGATTTGAAATAACTAAAAATAAGACATCGGCATCTTTCACACCATTCTCCAAATCTAAAGCGGGCTGGCAGGTTTCTCTTCTTGGCAGCCTCACCGCCAGCGAAGCCTCCTTTCCGACTGCTGTACTGGGACTGACACAAAGGGGGCCGTGCTGGACTGCACCTGGAGCCACGAGGCTTCCATTTGGCTTTTTCAAAAAGAACCCAATGGGGGTCAAGAGGCTGTGCAGCTCACGGCGCTCAGATATTCTCACCAGGCTTCCGTTCCTGAGACAGCGGGTGAGGAGGTATCTGTCCAGCTCCGGTATGTTGAGAATCCCCACACTGAAGAGTGTGGGGGAGGCCGAGTTTTCTTCCCTCGTCCAAGCTGAATGTTCAGACCTCCACCGCTGGTGTGTTTCATAAGCTGCCGATGTTGGGGAAGCTCTTGAGCTTCTCGGGAAAGTCGTCTTTGTACAGGACTGGGTCAGCCCGGTGCTCCACCACCTTGAGAGGCATCGTGCCAAAGACGGAAGCAAACTTGTTGATGCACTCAGATCTGCGGAGTGCGGGTGAGGGGGGGCGGTTGAGCAGATAAGAGGGGAGGAAAAAGAAAAGTTCAACAGGTTGAGAGATGACAGCAAAATACATAATTTTAACATTAGCAAAAGAAATCCAAGTATCCCAGGCCTGCTCCTGGGTTCTTACAAAGAATGGCTGGGTGTGGATGAGAGATCTGGGGGTACTCTATTAATTCAGTGGGAGAAAGTGAACAGGGATGCTTTTGGGAGGCTGTGGCCCCCACAGAGGTCAGAATAGCTCTTCCCCTCCCCCTCAAATTCCAGTCATTCCTCCTGCTCAGTACAAGCAGGCCTCAAACCAAGGTGGATTAGCTGCCAAAATTCTTAACCCCATCTCTGCCAACCACAGAGAAGGCTATGGGTGGAAAGGAAAAATCATTTGGATCTGAGCTTCAATTTCTTAAGTTTAAAAGGCAGCGAGGAGGGTGTTACACTCGAAGCAAGGGAAGGCAGAAGAAGGTGAAGGAGGTGGCCAAGCCCACTTTCAAACAGTAAACACTTTACTCATTCAAGCAACCTTTACTGAGGGTCTGTAAGTGAAGATATTCTGGGAAGTGCCTATGAAACTCCAGCTTTTCTCTGAAAGCTGGAGTTTCCCAAGAGCACTTTCCGTAACTCAGCCTAACTCAGCCCCTCCCATGGCAGAAGCAGCAGCAATGACCAACTGAGAGACAAAAGGGCCCAGCACTGCTGGAAGAAGGGCGATGTCAGTTTGCTCACCCCGGAGCCCACGAGCAGCCTCCTGAGAGGTGAGTGGGTGAGGCAGGTTGGTGGGAAATGGCTCTGCTCTCCCGGGCCAGCGGAGTGTGACAGCTGCATAAGAAGGACCCTCAGCGTCAGGCCAGAGGGGACAAGGCTTTCGAAGTTAAGGGGAGTCCAAGGGTGGATTTCAGAAAGGTCAGTGCTCTCTCCTCAGCCAGGCCCAGGCCCCTGAGAGATCTACAGTAAGAACAAACTAAGCAAGGCAGAACCGTTGACCTGGTGGCTGAATTTCAAGACAAAGACCAACAGAAGCCTCTTCTGTCCTCAAGATACTAAGGGATTCAAATTATCTTAATTAACAAGTAATTACTCTAAAGCTTTGAGCTCAGGAAGAAACCAATGAGTAAAGAAGGCAGTTCTTATCAATTATTTTCTCGTGGCTGTTACATTTCTAAAAAAGTGTGTTCCTCTTCCATGTGGAGTTCTTCCAGCTGACAACGTGATCGTGTTCACAACACAAACTAACAACTAAAGTCCCCACACATTCTGGGCTGTGTTACAGGTGCCCTGGTTGTATGAGTAACCCATCTCAACCCACAGCAGCCTATGGGGAGGTCCTCCTACTTATGATCCCCATCTTCACTTTGGAACAACTGAGACACAGAGGAGCTAAGTAGCATGTCCAGAGGCCAAATAAATAGTAAGAGGCAGAGCCAAACCCAGGCATCCTGGCTCCTGAGGCTAAAGTCTTAACTGGGAGAGGATACACATTTACTTATTAATATAATTCTGGAGTCCCAGCAGATGGGCTGGAAATTAATGTCTGGGGAGTACCTATTCTATGCCTGATAATTCACATACAAGATCTCTTTAGTCCTCAAAGTGGCCCCCTCCACATCTAAGGGTTGGATTTACAATAGCTTCACAATATGGGTTGAGAAGAAAGGCTAAGTAACCTGCCCAAGGACCCAGAGTGGGAAAGTGGTAGAACTGGGTTCACACCCACACTGAGAGTTTTTGCTCTTTTTATCACATTCTACGTAACACGCAGGCAACCGGGGATCCCTCCTGATGGCAGTCTTTTGAGACTCTAGGTTCCAAATTGAGAGGGAGCTGGGGAAAGGATTGAGGACTTTCAATAGCTTCCCTCTCCCCAAATTATGGAGTCAAGGCGCTGGTAAAGTCACACCTCTCCAGAGTCCAGTTGTGAGAGTTAACCTGTAACATGTACAGACTTGTCTAGTTTCCAGGTACTACGCCTGTAGACTGTGACCAGCCGTGCCCGGCCTAGGTACCAGCCAGCCTGTATTCAAAAAGAACCCTGGTTCTTGGCCAAGAACAGCGGCCCCAGGGCCCCCTGGAGAGTATGAGGACAGCGTCTCCTCTGTAACCAGATCTGCCAGCAGGCCCAGGTCACAGGCATGAGGCCACACCGCTCAGGCCAGCTTGACTCGTTGACAGTGGCCCTGGCTAACCCGGGCGGGTGAGTGCCGCCTTCTCTCCCCGCAGCCTGCCCTGGAGACTGGCTGGCCCACTCCTGACTCGCCTCCTCCTTTCTAAACACAGGGGTGCTGGGCTGGGAGCAGTTTTAGCAGATAATGAGCCTGGCTGGTGGTTGTTCTGTGAGGGGTCAGCATCCTGTCAGCAACTGTTCCCCTGGGTTGGTTTTCTAGTCAGGCGCAAACAGACAAGGAACAGCCAAATGTCTGTCTCTGAAGTGCTGGGAGAAAGGACTAATGGCTTTCTGTCTTCCTTTCAAATACAACCACCTACAGTAACCATGAGCCTTTAGGACTACTGCTGGGGAAATTGGGAAGGAAATGAACATTGCCATAGCCTTTCACGTGTTATTACTCCATTCACCCCCAACATGCAGGACAGTGTTTGGCACAAAGATGCTCAATAACTATTTGTTGAATCTATGAATGGACACTGCCATTCAATAGGTATTAATATTCCTGTTTTAGGAAGTGAAAAGACTGGAGTTCAGATAAAATAAGTCAATTTGCTTACGTCAGACAGCTAATAAGTGACAAATGATAATTTTAAAAGATTGGCCTAAATCAAAATTCTGCATTTTTTTCCCGTAAGCCAACACTGGTTGCCATATTGCTTTGATCTTGGTGAAGCTACTGGTCAAAATGAACAATTACATTGCTTAGCTCTCAAAGAAATAACAGCAGATCCTGGGAATCTCTGCTGGGTAGTAAAAGTTAATCTCCTTACACTACTAAGATTTCTGATCTATGGCCCCAAATACAAGAATAAAGAAGCTTAGTGAACCATAAAACTCAAGGCAAGACCATAACTTTCAAAGTGGTTCCCTCCTTTCACTGTTTTGTGCAAAAGGTGTATTCTGCAAAGGAATTTTAAAAAGCAAAAGAAATCACTCCCCAGTTGTAACTCCATCTCTTGGTCTACCCAAGATGATTTAAATCATGTCTTCCTTCCTCCCAATCTAAGTGCCTTATTTAAAAATTCAGTAATTTAATCTTTAATCCAAGTAGTTTTGTTCCCAGGTTCTAACTGATTTCAAGGCTGATTTCCTTCTATTTCCTATTCTCAAAAGGGTAGTCTATAGTCATGAACTCTACTTCCTCACCACCAGGTCACACTCTATAACCCTTTTGTGCTATCACTCTATGACGTCATTTTTTCCAAAGTCACCAGTGGCCACTCAGTTCAAAGCCCGTGCCCGTCTGCACGATGCCAGCTTCTCCCTTGCTTCTGAGCACTGCCGATGCCGCTTCCCTCCCGGCCTCTCCAGCGTTGCTTCTTCGTTTTCAGTTACTCTTTCTGTCTTTTTCAAGTCTGCCCTTGACTTTTCTTCAGTCAGCTGCCATCTCCAGGCAGATGTCTCCCACATATATACCTACATTTTAAACTTCTTTCTAGGTTCTAGCTCTACATCTCCAACTGCTTGCTCCATAGCATATGCAGAGTGCAAGACCCCAAATCACCTATCTTATTACTCGCTGGCTTCACCCAATGTTAAAATCTCCTCCTGTCCTCATTAGTCATCCTGTTAATGGTACAACACTCACCCTGCCCCTCCCCCAGTGGACCCTGCCCTTCCTTCCTCCACTCCACTTAGTTCACGGCTGCTGACTCTTCTTTCTTTGATCTCTTCACCCTTCGTTCCATCCTATGCACTACTTTCAAATTAATCTCACAGCATTACGTAGATCAAGCTACAGAGAACTAGCTTCTATGGCTCACCAGAAAAATGTTCAGGCTCCTTAAATCGGGAGCTGAAGGCCTTTGCAGTTTGGCACTAATAGGTCAGAATTCTGAGCTCTTGCCAAAATGGGCTTCTTAAGTGCTCACCGCATACACCGTGAACTCACTGACTGGCACCTCTGACCATCCAGTTTCCCCTGCCCAAGGTCTCCTCTTCTTTCTTTCCCCGCAGTCTCCAGAGAGAGCATCAAAAATTGCCAAAGATGACAGTATTGCAAGTCAGCACAGTGGAGCGTTGGGAAAAGTTTTCAACTAGCAATAATTGCGCCCTGAACAAACCTCATAGGCGATGATGGCACAGCCACGCACAAAGCTGGGCCTCCTCTCCTGCCTGGTTTCACCCACTGGTGATCTGTGATCTTGAAAACCTCCTCTTTTACAGAACTAGTCCTAAAAATCAATTGAGGGAGAGGTCACTTCTTTTTTTTTTTTCTGATCAATAACAATGCTTTGGGCCTCCTTATGAGACATTGCTCTGACTCAGTTTCAGAGACTTCATAGATATATATTCATTAAGTATTGTGTTCCTATATCTACACATATTATATACATCTTGGTGGATTTTTTTAATAATAAACTCTGATAATATGATTCAAATGCAACAATATCTAGGTTACTCTATTTTCAAAAGCCACTTCTCAAGAGGTAGCCTCTGTACCTTCCTTAGTTGCTTTCTTCAGTGTTTAGTAATAATCATGTCCAACTAAGCTCTCTTCATGCTAAGATCTCAGTGTTAAGACCTCAGTGGCACTAGACAAGAGCTGTTTAGTTTTAACATGACTTTCAAGGCCATTATCAGGTTGACATTTTTTCCATACAACTTCTTTCTTGGACCACACAGTTTTAGCATTTTAATTTAGCCCATATCAGTCATCAATTAGCTTAATGCTATGAGTTCTCTTCCAAAACTCAGAGAATGGGAGTAGGTTTAAATAACAATGTCATGTACTCCCACAGAACCGCACCATAATTGGTGTTTCCCTTCTTGTTTTTTTTTTTAGGTTACATCGATTTACAACATTGTATTTGACTTAGGGGAATAAGTTCACACCTCCTGGATGTATGTTACCCCATCCCCTCCCCCCGCCAAAGCATCCACAGTCTCTTACTCTAGACCTTTGGGCCCCTCCTGGTTTTGTTCCCACTCTATTTCTTCCTCCCCATCTAGTAGCCCCAACTCTGCAGTCATAGAGCTTGTTCTGATTTAGTTCTGTCAGTTCCTTTCTCTATATTCTACGTATGAGTGAAATCTTTTGGTATTTGTCTTTCTCCTTCTGACTTATTTTGCTTAGCATAATTCCCTCCAATTACAACCATTTTGTCACAAATGGCAAGAGTTCACCTTTTAATAGGTATCTTTGAAATGAGCTATGGCAGTTAAGGACAATGCCCTTGACTGTGTAACTCTTACCATTTTAGTGACAGATATTTCCAAAATCACAATATGTTATTTCACAGTAAAAGTTATAACATTTGGGTAAGATATAAGAAAGAGATAATCAGATTATTTAAAAAGTAAGATAGGAAGTAAGAAGAAGGCACAAAGCATTATAGAAGAGTCAAATTAACTGAAACAATTTCTGCACAAATGACCCTCCATGCTTGAAGGATGTTAACATTGCTGATAGCTTTGAGTGAATGCTGCAAGGAGATACCGTGGGGCCTATGGAAACCTGAACGAGATGTCTCAATCTCGCCATGACATTCTCTGAGTGCATTCAGGCTCCTTGGCAGTAGTGCTGCTGGAAGCCGGCGTTTGCGGCCTTGTGCAAAGGACTGCTTTTTGGAGGAATTTGATTTGTTTCAGGAGCTAAGCAGTTTAGGGCACATGCAAGGACGATTACGTCTGCTATGAGACCTGCAGTAAGTCTTTAAGGAATGTCACGTCTCCTCCCGCTCCTCCCATGTGCACCTATGAGGCCAGACATCACATACACCAGAGGGTGTGCCCGCTGAGTAGTTAACTGAATTGAAATAAAGGGTGTGTTAGAGTTACCCTCCTCCTCTCCCTCTGTGACACAAAGAGCTATGCTTTCGATTCTGTGCTTGGTATGTGTTTTTAGTAGTGTCCTCAAAGGTGATTTGTCTCTGGTGGGTTTGATTTAATTCTTTCTAATTAAACTTTTACTATAAAGTGGAAATAATACTCTGAAAAACAATCTAGTATTTCCCTGGAATTAACTAGCTTCCACTCAAATGACTGTGGATGGTTAACTGCTTAGTCCACACAGAAAATCTGGCTTCTGGAGCTTAAGACCAGCTATATTTTTAAGACCCTTCCAGCCATTACAAATTGAGTGAGTAGCATTCCAAATTAATTCTTTGGGTGACCTGGACTTGAACTAACCCAATTCTCACAATGCAAAAGGAGGTGACTATGGCTACCAGCTGCTATCCTTATATCTCCAAAAAAGTCCCATAAACAGGCCCCAGGCAGGAAATGGGGATCAGAGGCTAGGGCAGTCTTTTGTTACAGGCTCACTCACCTCTCCACCATGTGTGTCTGGTCGAGCGAAAGCCCATCAATGGCTGTGCACTCAGGACACTTGAATTTCTTTCGTGGTGTCACCTGCCAGAAGAGCACAAAAATATACCCGGCTGTCAGTGCCAAGGACCACAGAGTCATGCAGTGCCACCACTGCGTTCTCCAGCAGTGGAGATGCCTGCCCCTTCGCACACGCGTGCGCACACACACACCTCACCACTCCTCCACTCACACTGTCTGGCTCGGCCAAGGGCAGAACTCACAAGGGCCCAATAAAAGAGGCTTGGAGGGCTTTCGCCTTCTGCAACTGGAAAGAAGTGGTGATGACAAGCTCCTTAATTCCTGTTTAATGACTGTTTTCTCACTGCCAAGGTCCTTGTATAAACACCATTTGTTCTTGCAGCCATAAGGGCGATGAAATACAGCTTCCCATAACTTTCACCATAACCTTAGTTCCAGCAGGCGCTACTTCTCCTCCTTCCAGCTAATGGCAGATGCTCTGAGCAGCACTATGCTCTTGAAGTTGCCAGGTCATTTTGCAATTTCTTTGACTCGGGGAAAAACTCAAATGGTCCCTCATGCCATGACTCCTCCTGACTGTCCCCTCAACCCTCTCAGATCTTAAACTTCTAATGATTTTTCTAGCAACTCAGGGTTGTCGGTTATCCTAATTTAGTAAAAGTAAATGAGAAGTGGCAGGATGGGAGGGAAGAAAACAAGATAACTAAGACCAGGTTAAGCGCGCATAGACACCAGAAATGATTGTCCTAAGCAGGCACAGCCAGAAACATCTTGAAGGATGTCAAAAAGCGAACTTGGACATGTGGGGGGAGGGGTTCCTTTAAAACCGATTTCTCAATTGACATTCTTTGATTTTTCTTGCAGTGAGTTAGCGGTTCACTGAATTAGAGAGCTGGGGGACAGGGTGACAATCGGGTCAAATTTGGAGAGCGCAGAGAGTGACTTTCCCTCTTGCCCGGGTCACCTGGGCTTAATCTGGCTTCTCTCATCAACGAGTAGCATGAGGATCAGTGGGAAATGCCATGATGCTTCCCGCACAGCAAGCTTCCAGCATAGGAAACTGGCCTAAGGACTGCCTGTTTTCATACATGGAATTCTAATCCAGATGGATAAAAGGTCACAGCAGTGCTTCTCATATAAAGAAGTACCTTTTCTACCTATCGAGGAATCTGATTGAGTATAATCTACATTCAAGAATAGACATACCTTATGGGATCTTTACTTACTTTCAGCTTTTAATATGTTATGGGAAAGGTGCTTTTTAAGTCGTCTTGCTGTACAGATACATATAGCCAATGTTTAGGACAACTACAGTTATCACTGTATAAAGCGTACTATCTTTCAACAACTATAAAAATAAAAATCGGCTACATTAAGATGTAAACTGGGTTCTTTAACAGAATGGGATTCCAAGTCAGCTTTGAGAATAAAATTCAATTTTCTGAAAACATGATTCTAAAATTAAATTTTCTGAAAACATGATTCGTAGGTTGTACCCCATAGCCTGCATCTCTGATGCGGGAGGTTATAAAGGAGAACGAAAGAAAATTGTAAAAAAAAAGCAAAATATGTTAAAACTAGTAAAGCAGAGCTTTAATTTCACAATGTGACAGCTTAGCCACAGAGCCTTAAGGCTAAAAGGGAGCACCAAGTCTGCCTAGTCCCACTTGCTTCAGTCACGCCACGTCCCCGGGCTCAGAGACGGGAGTCCTGCGCGAGAACCACAGAGCACAGCAGCGGCCGAGCTGGGCCAGGTGCCTCCCACCTTGATGACAGCTTTGCCCGTGACGTTGGCCACCAGGAAATTCATGGCGATGTCTTCACAGTTCATGTGCGCGTCCACCCAGTTCTTGATATCCCCAGGCATTTTGTAGGTATACAGGTAATTAAAATACTGTCAGGTGAGACAAAAACAAGAAACACCGAATGTTTGCCATCTGAAACACGCAAAGCAGTTCTCTCTGGCTGACAGACGGATGGCCCCTGACACAGCACGGGGCACGCTGTCTCTGTGAGGCCCGGCACAGGGCGGGGTCGGAGGAAAGGGCGAAGGAAGCTGCGGTAGGATGCTCTTGGCCCAGTGACGCAGCATCTTTAATGCTGGCATTCTTTAAAACAGCACGCGTTAACAACTATGCTAAGAAGAAATTGTTCATGAGGGAATGTTAATGACATACAAAAAAATAAAAGCTCACTATATAATACATGAAAAAGGCAGGCTAATGAGAATACTTACAATTGAGTGTTAAGTAAATAATTAAACGAAAGCCAAACAGAAAAAACATCTCAACAATAACAGTGGTTGTCTCAGAGACAGGAAGAGTGACTTTTCTTATACTGAAAAATTTGTTGCAAATTTTCCATATTTCTATGATGAGCATATCTTATATTTTTATAATTGAAAAATAACTTTACTTTTAAAATATATTATATAACATGAACTTTCTAAGCCTTCTGAGTAGAAGGTTTTTCCTAAACTCAGCAAAAATTAAGTGGGGCCAAAGAAAACAAGCATCACCCTTCAGTTCAGTCAGCCCAGACCCACTTGCTCCGGCCGCCCATCTTACCTTGTGATAGAAAGCTGCTCCCGTGAGCACCATGGACACTTCGTTAGTCCACTCGGACTCATACTTCCACTTACTCATCTCATGGTCCCAGAGATGCAGACGACCTGGATAACCCACCAACCGGTCAGGAAACTCCCTCCAGACCTATGGACAGAAAGCACCCGCCATCAATTTCCAGTCCAGACAAGTAAGCACAGAGCTAAGCTAGCCACACAGTTATGAGACACTTCTAGGTTCAAACCTTCACCAACTAAGGTCAAAATGGGCTTCTGGAGAGGTTCAATTGAACAGGGGCTTGTTATTCTTCTAGTTATTCAAAGCTAGATCTTAACTGATTTCCTCCACAGCTTCTTGTGCTTGCTTGGATATACCAAGTAATGAGTCATAATAACTTACTGAACTGGGCCAAGGTATGTGATCTCATAACATATGATTAAGGAGGTAGGTTCCATTCTTAGGGAGGGAATTAATGGAACCCTGCAACTCAATTGTCCTGATTTGTATTACATTTTGATGATTGTGAAAATTTACAAAAGTCATCTTTTTCCTGAGCACTTATCCATTCTTAGGATCTACTGGAAGCCTAAAGTATAGAGAATTGGCTTGATTCAATTATCTGTGACATATCAAAAACAATTGATTTCTACATTTGGAAAGGTTCTTAGATAAGAGTTCTGTTGAATGAAACAGTGTAAAATATTTCCAATACCTTTTCTCCATAATTTCTAAGTTAGTTTAACCTTCACTCCACTAATGAGTTCTAACAATTTATCAGCTGTGCATGGGGCCAGTTCTCTACACCGTAACTCCTGATCCTCCAGACAACAGGTCCTAAGGACCTTTACGGGCACTGTTTTCTAAGTAATCTCATCTAGTTTCAATCACTTTAAATACTGTATACAACGTGTTTGGTCCTGAACATTCCTGAGATAACCAACTACTTACTTAATAGCTCCAATGGATAAATAATAGGGATCTTACACTTAACATGTCCGAAGCCTAACTTTTGCTTCGGTCCCATATCCCCAAATAAGACATTCTTTCAAATCGTCTCCATCTGAACAAATCATCTATATAATCGTTCAAAGCACAAAAGCTAGGAGTCTGTCTTTATTCCTTCCCCACATTCAGTACATTAGCCAGTCCTATGAGCTCTACCTCTGACGCTTCTCTTGCCTTACCCTAGCTCAAACCACATCAGTACGCACCTAGATTACTGTAACAGACTTGGGATTTCTCTTCTTGTTCTACTCTTGCCCTTCCAAGTCCTTATTTACAGAGCAACCCTGAAAGAATATTAGGATGCTTTGTACAGGGTGATTCAACCAACAGGCGCTAAGGCTCCATCTCCTCTCTCTCTCTCTCTCTCTCTCTCTCACACACACACACACACACACACACACACACACACACACACACCCTCCTGAGTGTGTCCTAAAGGGCCTGCCCACATCCCCAGCTCTTCTCTTACCACATTTCCTGACATTTAAATGGCCTTCCTCTTCTTTAACCATGATAACCAAGTCCTTTGTGCCTGCTATTTTTTGCTGACTAGACTGTTGTCCCTGTTCTTCAAAGGCTGGTTCCTGCTCATTAGTCAGGGCTCTGCTTAAATGTCACTTACTCTGAGGTCTTTTCAGGCGCATGTATCTGAGGTAAATACCATCCTCCAGGGAGCCATTCTTCATCATTCCCACACCCCCATGTTTTGGGTTTTTTCCATCAAATTTTCATTTTATGAGATTGTTTTGATTATTAACTGTTTACTCAATTATTATCTATTTTCCACTTATGGGTTGAGTGCAGCACTGTGGAGCTGTCCGCAGCTGTGGGCGCGAGTTCGATGCCCAGCTGGGGAGACTCCCATGTGGCGCGGCAGACCTCTCCTGCCTTGCCCACTGCTCCCCTCAGCAGTGTACTTTGGTCGATCTGCCTGTTCTGCGCCCCACTCTGTCTCTGGTGAGCCCTCTCACCTCCCCACACCTCTGGCATGCACTCTAGCTTGTATGCATAAACAAACAAAAATCTAAAAAAAACCAAAAACTCACAGGATTTAAAGCTTATTTCTCATTCACATGGTGTCCCAAGCACAAATAACAGTGCCTGGCACTGACAGCGACCCATGTTGGTGAATGTGTGACGGGCAAAAATCTCAGCAGGCAGAATACTGAGAATGGGAGGAGGGAGCCAAAGATCCTTACTCTTTTCTTCAGCCGGTGACTCCTTAACTCAGAAAGGAAGTCTGAGACGCTATTTATCAACAGCTACCACTAATAACAACGCAGTATCCTTTGCATGTGAAGATCACAGTAGTAATTCACTACCACTAAGGCACATGTTTTTAAAAATGGCTTTTCCTGAAGAGGGTAAAGAGGCATTCGCGGAGCCACTGCACTGCCAGGCCCAGACCCCCACTCCTGCATGCTGTTACGGGATGTCTGACCTGGGGCTTGAGCATGGTTTGAGGTTGTGAAAAGGGCTTTCCTCCAGTGCAGCCAGCTCACCTAACACGCCTCTCAAACCTACAACCTTGGCCTCATTAACACCATGTTGTAACCAACAGAGTTAATCGGCTGCAGGCATCACCATAATAGCTGCAGACACACGCAGCCATGTCTGACATTTCCTCAGATGTGTACTACCACTGATGTGCTCTCCACTCTGGGGTTAGCGTTTCAGCAGATTAAAATAATATGATACCATTACAGTTTTATAGAGCCCAGAGCAACACCACAACATGTGTGTCTAACCTGACTGGTCTATGGGCGCAGGCAGACCCCCTGAAGATGCTCTGCCAGTTTCCTCTCCTCAGCACCACCCACCTGCCTGTGCAGTCACACCAGGGCACAACTCCTGACTCACGTAATGTCATTCAAGGGGCTGGGGGGGTTTCCAGCACAGGAACTGGACACTGGGGTTAGCAAGCAGAAGAAAAGGGGTGGGAGGGGGGCCTTAATTCAGTGGGCACCTCTGCTAGATGGAAGTTGCATTTTTCCTCCATTCACCCTGAGTCAACATAGCTCTTTAATCTATGCAAAAGGAAATTCAAATTGCTTTCCCAAGGGGTTCTTGTTTTCAAGTCCCCCCACCCCATCGGCAGCAGTAATGACACAGGCTCAGCTATGGTCACCTTTCAGTCCTCTTAAAGCTAGTGACTCCCATCCCTTAGCAGACATCTCCGCGGAGTGACTTAACTTGGTGACACTGGGTTGCAGCACGCTGAACCCCGCCGCCTCAAAGCATCCGAGGTGTCCTGGATTTCAGATTCCTCTGGAGCCCTGGTGAGCACTGTTGCTGGAGCGGGCCCCTCTGCCCTGGACTTGCTCCAGGCAGCTGGATACAATCAAGATACCATCCTTGTCACTTCATCTATAACCCTGCAGCTGACTGCAGGATCAAAACGGAGTGGGACAGAATGGGATGGGCTCTCTCTAATCAAGCCCCAGCCTAGCACAAAGTCGATTATGTATATAGTAAAGCATTTTCCCAGCTCAAACTCTAGCCCCCTTTCGGCTCCCCCCACCCCCACTCTAATTCAAATGCTCTGAGGTCAGCCCTTGTCATTACTAACAGATGCCTTCATATGTGGCAGTGGGGGCATGGACACGCCGCCTTCTCCCCTGTAGCTCTAGCAGCAGGGCCTCCCTACATAGCTGCGCTCAGGCCACAGGCAGTGGGCACCACTGCAGGCCTCCTCGTGCGGGCCCTCACCTATTTGCAATTGCACATGTCTTTGAAGACAGCGACTTATCTCTATGATCACAAATCCTATCTCTTGGTGAGGGATTTGGAAATAATCTGGAAAGCCCTTGATCGAGGGCCTCTTCCGCATCCCTCTTCAGAGACTGTGTAACATCATACCCTCTTCCAACTGTTTCCTTCCATTCTCTTTTCTGTAATGTGGCCCTGGCGATCCCTTACCTGGATTATAGAAATTTCTTCCTCTCTGGATTCCCAGCTAAGTCCACTGTTTTAGAGTTATCCACACACCCCCCCTTTTATTTCTTTAAATAAACTTTTGAGTTTCTTTTGAGGCTTCCCACTGTCATCTTCCACCTCTGCTCACTAGGCACCGGAGGCAATCTGGATTACCCCCTGCAGAAGACGCACCAGGGAGACATGGCTCAAGCAGAGCCAGAATTAGTTCTGTCGCTGATGAGTTGGGCGACCCACAGATTCCGGCTGTCCTGCTTTCAGGCTCCCCTCTGCATAATGAGGGGCAGGATTAAGTGACCTTTTAATGTCCTTTTAGGACTAAACTCTTCTATCTTCATCCTCACTAGCTCATCAACTCTGATCAGTTGCAAGTTTCTAAACAGCATGGCCTGCATCATTTAACTCTGTTTAGAATACCATACACATGTGGGTTCCCAATAAATGTTCCCGAAAAGAGGATAATGCACTAGATCCTAAGCCAGCTTAGGAGAGAGTGCATTTTAAACTCTGGGTGTGTGCTAACCACAGTCAGATTCAGGAAACAGACTGGGGGGAAAAGGGGAAGGTGTAACAACAGGTGGTGCCCATCTGGGATATACAATTAGGAAATCACGGGTCAGCTCTAGCAGAAAAGCCAGCCTCTGAAGTGGCTACAACAGGCATCACACTTTCAAACGCACAGTTTTCCACCGGGACACCGCTACCGGGTGAGAGGGGTGCCACATGCAGCAGATCCGAGCGCCAAGAGATGGATTAAGAGGTGGGGCAGGGGTGGGGGAGCTGGAGCCAAGGTGCAGCAGGCTGGGCAGGGGCCCCTTCTCTCCTCCTGTGCCTCCCACCCCCTCCCGGGTTTAGTCAGGCCTAACCATCAAAGTGGAACAGAACTTCACGCACCGGCCCAAACCCTGCGGTCACGGTCTGGGTCGGCCAAGGCAGAGCCGCAAGGAACCCAACTTGCAGACGATGCTGAGCCAGCGGCCCTGCTCCCCTCAGGCATGGCTTGTATGCTGCCCAGATGGGAAAGGGGTGGCTGGCGGCATTCCCATTCTGAGCTGGTTTTCACAGAAAAGCCAGTTAGAGGAATCACTCTCCGCCCACTGGGAACACAGCTCACCTTTTATATTTGGAATTTCTTGAAATGAAGTGGAATGGAGGGGCTGATGAACTTCATTTTCAGCTCGTGCTTTTTTACCAGTGGTTGGCAGTTTTTGTCAAGGGGGTGCTTTGCAAAAAACCAAAGAGCCTCTGTGCACGCCAGGGACACAATTACATGCTCATGCTGGGCAGCTAAGGACAAGGGAGCCCCGAAGTTATCACCTGGAGCTCCCTAATGCTGACTGGTTCTGACAAATACAGGTACATGCCGTGTTATACATCACAATCTACCTGTTAGATCGCTTCGGTCTGCCTGGAGACTTTTCTAAACCAAGGTAGGGTTCTGCTTAAAGTAAGTCAAACAGGAAAATCAGTGTCACGTGAAGGCTTTGGGGTCTTGGCAGCCAGCCCACTGGCCCGGGCCGACTGGGGGTAATGCCTAGGTGTGAGCAGACACCAGCTTCGCTCCTTTCAAGTTCTTTCTTCAGGTCTGGGGAGCGATGAAGGCAGAGGCAGACTGGGGTTGCCAGAGTTGGTGGAGGAAAGTTGCTATCCAGTCTTCGCAGGTTACCGGTTAGAACAACAGAGAGAGCCACAGCGCCATCTCACTGGGGGGACAGCCACGTGCCTGCTGTGGGTGATAAGAAGACTACACCTGGGCATGCTGTCTGGGAGGAGCTGCCACGGGGATCGCGTGGAAGCAGAGGTCACTCGTCCCACCCCTCGTGATGCAGGTGGGGAAACAGCTGGAGAGGGAGGGACCTTCCCAGGTCACGCCGCTCATGAAGTCACATGATTTCCCTCTCTTCTGATTCGAAAAAGCACCTCATCTCTGCAAGCTCAGCCCCTCACCTATAAAGCAAAGACATCAGCTGATGGTGTCTAAAATCCTGTTGCATGTCAGCTGTGTGGTGCGCCTGGCGGAGGGGGAGCAGCACGCGCAGGCTGGGTGACCACGCTGAGCGCAAGCAGGGGTCGGGAGAGGCGGCAGGGGCCCCAACAAAAGCCTTTTTACTCCCATCGGCACTCATCTTCTAAAAGCTCCAGGCTCCTCATGAATGTGGTTTCCATTTAGCAGAGAAAGCCACATGCTCACACCATTAAAAGGAGGAACTCCCGCCGACTGGGTAGCGACCTAGTGAGATTCCACATCTGACATCTGAGGGCCTACTGGAACCCTGTAATCTGTGAGGCTCTGGGGCAGAGAAGGAAATACAAGCACAAAGCAACTGAACGAAAGCTTACACTCGACTACTATTTCTCATAAGGCAATGAATCTCTCGAGAGATAATAAAAAAGGGAAGGAGAGACGAGGGTCTGAGGGGGTGGGAGGAGAAAGAGATGGGTCAGGATCGGGTCACGGGTTTTCTAATTTTGCGCTCCTTAAGACCCAGTAAACATGAAATCGTCTTTATTTCCGTAACCCCAAGTCCAATGGGAATTATACCATTTCTAAGTCTGGTCCCAGGGGATTGTTCAGTGAAGTTTAAAGAATAGTGATCATTCTCCAAATGGCCTCTAAATCCTGTACTAGTAACTAGTAGGAACAGAAACGGAGTTTTTATAAACAACCATTATAGAGCCTTCAAAATTTCTAGTCAATTTGACGAGGCCCAATTTAAATGACTGGGGACCTACAATATTAGGACTGTCCAGCAAGGAGGAAATAGCTCCCCTACTTCAAGTCACTGCTCTGGCAACTTCGCAGCAGTCAGGGCTGCCCCTGTAAAGCTGGCCAAGCCTTTTTGTTTTCTTCCTACTATGGAAAGGGAGGAAATGGCATCGACCACAAACTGTAGTCCTGGCTGGCTCTGAAGCATAAAAGTGGTTTTATGAAATGACTATGTATATTGTAAGGCATTTTCCCAGCCAGAAAATAATTATTTAATAATTTAATGAGTTAATTCATCATAGTGCCCTATATATGTGCATTTTTAAACCCTTCAACCTCCAAAAATGAGTTGGGGTGGCTTACAATAAAAGGCAAAGATTAGAATACAGTCCAACTGGCAAAACAGATGATGTCTTTAACAGCATGCTTTAAAAAGTCTACAGATGTTCCATCTACTCAAAAATATGAATCCTGACATCGAGTTTGAGGAAAGCAACCCAACAGCATGCCAGCAATAAAGTCAGGGAATAAAGTTTAGAAAGGCATGATGGAGTGTTCTATCTATTGATTCATTTATGCATTCCAATCACAGATACTTCTTGAGCTCCCACTATTTTTTAAGTTAAACAGTTTGTTTTGAGGTAACTATAGGTTCAAAAGCAGTTGTAAGAAATAATGAAGTGAATGGTGATGGTTTACGGGTGGTTTGGTGGTGGGAATTTTATGGGGATACACCTGAGGGGAGACATCAAGTATTGTATAAAAAGGAACAACAATGTAAATAAATAAATAAATAAATAAATAAATAAATATATTAAAAAATAATAATGAAGCGAGATCCTCTCTACCCTTGACCGGGTTTCCCCGGTGGTCACAGACTGCAAAGCCAGTGTGAGACACCAACATGATACTGACACTGACACAATCGAGATCCACAGCATTTCCATCCCCACCAGGGTCCCACCTATCGATCTTTTGTGATATATCCCCCCCCACCATCTAGAAGTTCTCCTGTAACAATCATGAATTCGTTCTCCATTTCTATGGTTTTGAAATCTTAAGAATTCTATAAAAATGGATCAAACCGTATGTAACCACTGGGGATTACTTTTTTCTTATTCAGCATAATTCCCTAGAGATTCATCTAAGCTGTTCTGTGTAGCATTTGCTCCTTTTTATGGCTGAGTAATACTCCATGATAAGGAAATAGCACAGTTTGTCAAACCACTTAACCCCTGAAGGACATCTAAGCCGATTTGTTTTTGGCAACTACAAATTAAGTTGTTAATGACCATTCATTACACGTTTGTGCATGGGAATAAATTTTCATTTTTCTGGGATAAATGCCCCAGAGCACAACTGCTGGGCTACATGGTAGTTTCATCTTTAGTCTTATAAGAAACCATTAATACTTTTATCCCAAAAGGCTCTACCATTCTACATCCCTATAAGGAACATATTCAAGATACAGCCACTCAGCATTGGGTGCTGTCACTTTTTTAAATTTTACACATTCTGATTGTGTAGGGTGATACATAAGTATGGTTTTAATTTGCATTTCCCTAATGGTTAAATTCAGTGAATATGTTTTCACGTGCTATTTGCCATCTGCATATCCCCTTCAGTGAAATGTCCATTCAAGTCCTCTGCCCATATTCTAATTGGGTGCTTTGCTTTTACTGTTGAGTTTTGTCCTTGATGCCTTGATGCCCAAGATGCCAAGATGCCCAAGATGCTCAGTCCTTTGTTGAATATGTGGTTTGCCAACAATTTCTCTCAGCCTGTAGCTTGTCTTTTCATTCTCTTCACAAGAGCAAGTTTTAAATTTGGATGAGGTTCAATATATCAATTTTTCTTTCATAAATTATGCTTCTGGTGTCAAGTCTTGAAAATTGTGTAATCTTAGATCCTGAAGATTTCCTCAAGTTTTTTTTTTCCTTAGAAGTTTTATTGTTTTATTTCGTACATTTAAATACATAATTCATTTTCAGTTAATTTTTCTACAAGGTATCAAGGTTAAATGGTTGCCCACGGATATCCAATTGGCCCAGCACCATTTCCTCACAAGGCTATTTTTCCTCCATTGAATTGTGTTGTCAAAAATCACTTGTCCCCAAGTATTTCTTAGGGGCTGTCTTCCACATCAGAGTGAATACAAAACTGAGGCACATACTTTGCTCACAAGGAATTTACTACTTAGGAGAACTAATGGCATGTATAAAAAGTTGAGGTGAAAGAAAACAAGGATGCAGAGCAGGGCACAGACTTAAGAGGATAGTAAGATTACTTCTTGGTGGGGATGGGAAAGGAGGGGACAAGGAAAAACCTTTATGGGTTTAATTTAAAGGAGGAAAGTTAAATTACAAAGTTAGAATTGAGATCCTTGTTACCCTAACCAGGTAAGTTATTAGTACAAAATTATTCTTTGCTAGGTGTTTAGCAGGCTAGCGAACAGAAGATCAGGATTCTCCCACTGAATACACATGGAATCATTTAACTTTTAACAGCTTCTTATAAATTAATGCACAGAAACTATATATGAGAAAATCCAGGGCTCCCTGGTGGTGCAAGGGGTTAAATCTCAGCACTATGACGCTCTCGGCAGCTGCAGCACAAGTTCGGTCTCCGGGCAGGGAGATGCCCACATGGCGCAGCAGCCCTCTCCTGCCTCACCCGCTGCTCCCCTCAGCAGTATATTTCAGTTAATCTGCCTGTTCTGCTCCCCACTCTGTCTCTGGTGAATCCTCTCGCCACCCCCCATATCTCTGGCCTACATCTCAGCTCTTGAAGGCATAAAATAAATAAATATTTTAAAAAAAGAGAAAGAAAATCCAGTC